>BPLR01011346.1:0-20477 GCA_021605095.1 Caerostris extrusa | reverse complement strand
CGTAAGTAGAGATATTATCTTAACTTTTTATGATAACGTCCTTTAGTGTGCTTAAAGAATGATACTGTAGTAAATGCTAAAAATACATAACTGTTATCTTTTATTGCATAGTAAATTTAAACACTAATTTGAAAGTTTTAAAACAAATTAGAAATTTGAATCTAGATGTTAGGGACACCCTATACAAACAAGGGATTTAAACTCTATTTTTAAAAGTAAGGTTTTGGGAAAAAAAGAAACAATACATAATAAAAATTTACAGAAAAAATTTCAAACACGATATATCTTGTGTTGGCTAGTGACGTATTCTATTTATTATTACATTTAATAGTAATATTGTGTTACAAGATAATAGTATAAATTAAATGCAATTAATTAAAATTATTAATAAATTAAACATTAATATATTAATATTTGATTAAACTTAAAACTATTTGCCCTACAGCGATTTTCTTTTTAAATTAGCAATTTTACTTGTGCAATAAATAAAAATACAAAGAAAGTGTGCACTACAATTCTATTCTTCTTCTATGCAGATTTAGTATTCAAATTTTAACGGATATTTCAATTCAAAAATACGAATTTTTAACTATCATATATTGATGTTCTACTATTTAACCCATAATTCTATTATGTTTCTGTAATTGTTAATTTTTTTTTATACAATTTATCGCATACAGACATTTAGTGGACATTCAAAGCATATTACAAATGCAACATCATATTTTCTGTATGATAAAAATTAACAAAGGAATTTTTAAAATATGAAAAAAATATCCAATTTGATCAAATTGGTAACTATTCAATTTGGTCAAATTGGGTACTTTTAATTAATAAGGACGACAGTCGTAATTGTGGGCTAGAATTGCCAAATATGGTAACGTGTTTCGTTTCCCATTTGTGCTTCTCTCTAAATACATTAGGGTTATCATTTCTTTTTCTAAGTTAAATAAGATTTTCGGATATAGATGTTTGATTGCAAAAGGTTTTCATATTTTCAAATTTATTGAAATATAAAAATTAACCAATACTAGTTAATTTAGAACTTTTTTTCTTGATCTTCTTTATAGCACTTAAAAAATTATCCATTTAAATTCCATAGATTCTTGCAAATTATTATTTTCATTAAATTTAATACGTCAGTGATTTGTTGTTTCTTCTCCTACAACGAATCATTAAATATAGAGTAGAATTTATTGCGACTTTTAGACAATTCTTGGGTGTTAATTTAATAATAGTATATCATTTATATATAAATCAAAGGAATCTTATCCTTCAACACTATGTCCATTGGTTATTTTTCTGTGGTTTTCCCAACTTAGTCTATCTTATTCTCATTACTATTTGTGAGAGACAATTTATTTCTTTCTTGGTACAGTTGGTACATTATCGGGAAATGCAAGTATCTGGTGCTTGAGAAATGTGTCAGACTAGTCATATTAAAAGCACACAGTTCAACTCTCTTTTTTAGATAATTTTTATCCTATACCCGTCTGAGACCTCTACAATCATTAGTCGACGAACAGCCCAATACAGTAGAAGGACAAAAAACAATCAGTAAAGGCAGCAACACAAAAAGGGAAACAGTTAACAGTAGGGCATATGCTGAGGTTCTCTTCAGTCATGGGCATGTTATGGTCGCAAAGGGCCAGATATCTGTGTAGCAGCCAGTCCTATTCTATAAGTGATGCTGTAGTAGTCATGGCCTCTAACAAGTCTAAACCAGGCCACGCCTACACTCTCCTAGGCAAATGGGAATTCTTGTTGAGGCTTATTCAATGGGGAAATTCCACTTTTTCTCAGAAGCCTCCTCTCTATACAGGTCGAAACTGTTGGATTTAATAGAAAAAGATATATATCACTTTATATGCAGCAATGGAAAAGGAGGATCAGATTGCATCCTTTGCGATCCATTCTTGACCAATATATCATCCTGCTCGTTTCAATATATCCCGCAATGGCTTGGGATCCACGGCAGAGCAATGAATATCTTGATGTTGAACAGCCATGCATCTTTTTACTATGTAGTTACTTCAGAAATCTCCCATTAACAATGGTTGTTGCTAACGTCATATTTATTTTTTAGATTATTATTATTATTAATATATTTCGAATCTATGTAAATAAAATTATTCCTTTAGAAATTCGTCTCCCACATAATTGTTTCACATCTGTGTTTTAGAAATACTTAATCGTAAATTTTAAAATTTTTCAACTAATGCTAGATCTTTATTTTTATATACGTCAGCTTATGAATTTAATGTTTCATTCTATTTTATCTTTTATTTTTCCATAAAAAAAAAAAAAAACTTTTCCTTTAAGAGTATTCATTCTCTGATATTCATTCATCATCATTATATGTGAGTATTCATTCTCTGATATTCATTCATCATCATTATATGTGAGTATTCATTCTTTGATACAAATTCATTATCATCATTTATGAGTACTCTCTTCTCTCATACCACTTGACTCATTACTCTCATAAAAAAAAAAAAAAGTTTGTTTTTTTGTTAGGTAGTAAATGAATCCAATTTATACGCTTTTATTTTGGATTTTTACAATTCTATTCCAATTTAAAAAAAATGATAATCTAACATCAAAATAAAAATTGTCTGTGCTTTAAGCTCTGAGGCGATTCGACATATTGGTAGAAGAATTAATAGAAAATAACAACATAGAGAGACGCAATATTATTGTTGGTGGTGGTGGATGAGGGCAAGGGACAACCAGTAATGAATCATTTACTAGGTTTAAGCCCTATTACTTCCTTTTCCCATGTTTTCCGCCGTTAAAAATATTTAATTATTTTCATTAATAATTATTTTTTATTATTTTCACGTAACTACCAACCAATCCGCGTACCCCAGGCTTAAAAGTTTCACCACTTCTGTAGACTAAAGTTGATTGAATAAACTAGTTTTATATCACTTTGGAATGAACACTCCCAATGGCATTTGTGGGGATTTAGCACTTTCTACTTAACTAAACAAATACAATAGAGGGACTTTCAAGCCCTAATATTTGGCTTAGTATAGGACGCGGATTTTAGGGTAAGAATCACATTTTGAGTTCTCACAAATATACCAAGCTCAGAATACTAACAACATCCTTCTGCCTTTTTATCGTAACTAATTTTGTAGTCTCAAAATTCTTTGAAGAAGTTGAAGAAAGTGATCCAAAAATACAAAATTAAAAGTTTTTTTAATTGTTTTATTTTCAAGCTGTTTGCGATTTCCAACAATCATTTCAGAATGAATAGATGTCCTATTTATTGATCAAACATCATAATGATTGAAAATCAAAAAGAATCACAAATAGTTAATAATCGCAATAAGTTTAAAAATATATCTAAACATCTTTTTTATTCAAGGATAAGTAAAACTCCTACAAATAATTATAATAATAATTATTATTACTACTGTAGTGCGCAGGTTGGGCAACCAGATTGTAGATGGGTGTGGTTAGGTTGAGATAACTGAGGCACAGGTTGGAGAACTCACAGCTTTATAGACACACATGCAAACACCACCACACATATACAGTTAGAGACATAAAATATTCAACATTTAAAGGCAGATAATTATAGATTCGTGGAAGGATCCTCTCTAAGCCGAAAACCAGAAACTCGGATACGCGCAGGTTGTGCGAAATATATTTCTCTTTCTGGTTAAAGTCTGTAGGCCAACTGACGCGCCGATGCACTATAGATATTTCCTCTCTGGATGATATATAAACTAAACGTTTCTCAGCAGGAACACAGGTTGCACTATATTTTCTCTCGGTGAGAGTCTCGTGGCTACTGACCATTTCTTCTGAACACCATTGGTGGCGTTTTTGCCACTGTGTAGGTACATTACATAAAAATCACTGATTGTAATTATTGACATAAATGAAAAGGATATTAAATGTGCCTGGATGGAATCATAAATAGAAAATAAAAGTTTCTATTTATTTTAAAAAAGTAACTATGTCGATTTTTTTTCATTAAATTAACTATGCACCAAATGTAAAAATAATGAATCATAAAAAATTAGTACTCCACATGATATAATTTTTAAGTTATTAGAAGATACAAGATGAGCATGTCTGTTTTTAATAACATACAGGCAGAAAGAACAAATCTTTTTGCAGAGGATTTTTATGTAGTACAATAAATTAGATTTTTAAGTATTCTGAAAAGAAAATATATACTTAAATTAGATTAAAATATTGTTATGCTTTAAAATTACGAACCACACAATACATTTCTTCACATATACAATGCGAAATACACACATATTTTAAAGGGAAATAAATATTCTTCAATGCATCTTCAAAATTGAATTATATAAAGGGAAAGTCATGAAATAAGTTATCCAATTTTCTTATCAAAAATTAAAAATAAACCTTCAAATAAGATAAAATGTTTTGAACATTTATCTTATTTGGTGAATGGTGAGAAAAATCTTCCGGAAAATTCCATCCATAAAATTTGGTAATATTGCCATTTATAACAATTTCTGAACTGCTATAATTTATAGCTAAAACTTTGAAAAAAAAAATAATGTCATTTCGATATTAGTTCATTGAATTTAAATGGCTCATAACTGTTATAGGCTTGGGATATTTCACTGATGAAAATATATGAAATAAGTATTTTAAGTATTTTGAGAGCGATTGTCACTAGAAGTTATAAAGGTATATTAAAATTGATGACTGATTTACATCTTTTAATGTAGTGAAACTGGAAATAGTATATTTAGATTTTGAAATTATTGTCTCGATGGAAAGAAATGTTGATTTAATATGAGTTTTTTACTCATATTATTTTGAAAATATAAGAAGAAATTTTACAAAAATATATCATATTTTTTATGGTTGACTCAGGCCAGCTAGCGCAGCTCACTGTGCAGCTAAGTGCAGAATTTAGGGTTCCAATCCCATATTGGCCCATCAGAAAGAGGCTCAAGATGGTGAATATGACAATCTAGAATCAAACTTAGATTACTTGATGAAGTTTCCGGGCTTCTCTTCAAAACTATACGTAAATGAGGGGCAATTAACTTGAAATTCTTTCCTTTTGACAATGCCCTCCACTCATTGCCCATTCGTTGTTTTCTTAACATACATAAGTGTAATACGCGAGCTACTCATGCCACACATATGAAACAAATAAATCTTATATAATATAAACTAATAACAACTAACTAACTCTCTGAAACTACACCGCATGGTGAGCCAAGGCGGTCCGCCTATTGGCATACAGATTTCGAGACAGGGGATGGTTTCTTTTTTACAAAGTTTGCCAGCCCTTTTCGCACCTTTTCTACAATCATATTATACCAGGACTTACAGTTTTAAAATGGATTCCGAACCACTACAAACACTCATGGCACCACTGAGGCTCGAACCGGGAACTTGTGGTCTGAGCACTAATCGCTGGCCCGTCAGACCCAATATAAACTACTTTATTAATAAAATAATAAAAAATTAGATTAGTTATAAAAATGTTTATATCATATATAATCAAAAAGTTCTTAATTTAAATTATTTCTTAAAACGTAGACTGTATATTTTTAAATCATGATGTCGGTATGATCTGAGGGATGATGTTCTGGATCTTCGAACCAAGACTCTTTGATTCAATAGTCTACAGTTGATATTGAGCCTTACAAGTGATGAAAGCGATAAAAATCTATTTCGGCAGAATGCTATGATGATCGAAGACTATTGTAGAAGCCATAGAAAGACATAAGACTTAAAACAATCACAAAGATTCATGTCTTGCTGATTGCTACATGTTTGTTTGTCTTGTTGATGAACAATGACGATTGCATGGAACCCTTGAGGAAACGCAGTCTGTAATCCAAGAAACAAAAAATCTTTTTTGGCCCTAAGTATTCACAAGACTTCTTGATGTTTCTTTGACTCTTTCAACCTGTAAGTTAGCTTTCCGTAGCCATAGAGACTATGAATACATCAATGCTTTTCCTTAGGAATCGAGGAGTTAGATTCCAGCTGTCAGATGCTCTACTCTTTTTCGATGTTGCTTCAATTTTTGTGTAAAACCGAGGTAGGTGTAGTTCCCCATCGTTTTACGCTGGTCATCGCTAAACGTGTCAAATCCCTGTCAGTAAAGTAGCGAAGGACTTTGGTTTACCAATGATACCAAACGTATAGAAGCGTAAGCTTTTGATAGCGGTCTTGCCTTTTATTTTATTTTTGGTTGAACATCGATGGGTATGTGTTCCCCTTATGCTATGGACGAGGGAAGGGAAGGGATTTCCTTTCAGAAAGTCTTTTACAGAAATTCCCTCACATTTACACTTTGTCTGAATCGTCATCGAGCCTTCTCTTCCTGGACTAAGTGATTGCAGCGAATTCTAACTTAAACTCCTTACACATTAGTAGCGCATGTAGGGCACTAGGGCAATCTCGTATTGGAATTAAAAAAATTGTCTTTATTCCTGTAGGGTTCTATTTTTTGACGAAGTATTTAAAAATTCCATATTTTACAAGTAATGCCAAAAGAAGTTGTAATTAAGAGATCGTCAGTGCTTAATTGCGCATGTAATGAGATGGGGTAGAATCATTAAATTGCTGGCAGCTGGGCAATCTTTTGTGGTGGGATGCTTAATGATTCACACGTTAGCTCTCCTCATATATTTTTATATTGCATTACATTAGGTTAATGCCCACTCAACATATGTTCCACGTCTATTAAAGAAATTCAAAGTGGTGTTCCTTCGAACTTTTTCATCGGTACATCCCTTTAATTAATTAAAAAGTCTTTTACCATCGCTTTTTCTGAATTACTCCATGAGTCCTGATAACACAAGTGATCCTTAATTCTGAATTATTCAAGTTGTTTTTCCATTAGTCCTGATAACACAACTGATCCTTTAAAGAACTTTTTAGTTATACCTATTTAAAGCTCTTACTGTCACAATTATTGGTTATGTCTGAAGCCTTTGTAGCAAATTTTTCACTGTAAGAAATCTGTAACCTAAGCTTTTTGAATTACTCTGCAAAATGATTACCACTATGATGGATCAACGTTGATATCTGGGGCTGTCACAGTTTGAAACGAACAATTCTAGGAACGGAATCTTTTGGTGCCGCAGGCTTCAGGTTCGAATACTGACAGTGGCATGGATGTTTGTTATTGGTTCGGAATCCATTTAAACTGTTGGTCGCGATCTCATTAGCCTAAAGTGAGTAAAAAAAATGACCGTAGGGCGACAAAACAAACCAATTTACCATACATATAAATGCAAGGCATACGAGGCAGAAAGTTCACCAAAAAAGATAATATTTTCACATGACATTCCCCTCAATACATCTTTCATTAGCAGACATTCGAACTATCTAAGCAAATTAAATAATATTTTCTTATGCTGCACCTAATTGGGATCTCCAGTAAAACGAAAAAAAATTTAAATCACCCAAAATATAATCATATAAATCATTACCAACGCACCCTGTTTTATCCAGAACAATGCTATTCATATAAGATGGGGAAACGTATCACAAAATTATCCAGAAATTTATCACAAGCCCCATTAATCACACTAATCCACTAATTAAAATTCCAGTCTTCGCACACAAGGAAATTCATAGGTATCTATACTGCAAAATGGAAAATATCACTATGGTAGTCTATATTATGATTATTGCCACAATGATTATTTTGAAATACACATTGTTCTTTCTTTCTACCTCAGTTTATTATAATATTTTTATTTTAAATTATTCTCTTTGATTTTATTGATCGTCACACTTAAGAATTTATTTCGCAAAACGCATCGTTGTAACGCTTGATTATAATCCATGCATATTTGTCTTCGCTCTCTAAATGAACAAATGTGCTTTGAACACTTGCACTTTGAACGTCAGTATTCAATCTCCGAAGTAAAAAAAGTTTAATAACCGTGTTTAATTTCTTCTATTCTGTAATTAATCACTGAAGATACTTCTACGCCTTTACAGCTTTTAGAAAAAGTGTATTGAATAAATATGTCTATTTTTTATATCTATGTCTATAATATGTCTTTGTCTATATCTATATCTATAATATGTCTATGTCTATATCTATAGTAAATGCAAATTACAAATTCTATGTAGAATAATTTGAAAAGCAGTAAAATATTGCCTATAGATCTGACTAAAGTCATTAAAGAAATGAGAACTGAGTAATTAGCTAAGCCCCATTGACTTCTATAAATTAAGAAAAATGCCATGCCATTCTCAAATAGGGCAAATAGAAAAATGTATTGTTATTCTCAATTAGGAAAACAGAAAAATGCAGACTATTTGGACAGAATGCTATAGTGATGATTGAAATCTATTGCAAAGCCATAGAATGACATGAGACTTAAAACAATCACTTAGATTCATGTCTTGTTTATGAACAATAGAGGTTGCATGGAATCTTTGATGAAGCTCAAGAATCCATATTCAAGAAAGAAAAATTTTTTTTGGTCCCACGTATTCACAAGATTTCTTGGTGTTTCTTTGACTCTCAACCTGTAAGTTAGATTTTCGTGCCCTAGAAAACGACGTATTAAGTATTGACAAGTTATTATCGAAATACGATTCTTTTTTTAAAAAGAGTAGAAGTAAATCAAAAAGAGCTATACAAAAATACTAAAGTCTAAAAGTACAAAATAAGCTTTTGCTGTTCTGGTTCAAAAAGTGGTGAACCAGTAGGTAAAGAAAATAAGATCCGCACCATTTTATGCCATTTTATTTGATAAGATATATCAAAAAACAGAACAAAAATGTGAACTCTACCGTTACTGTGTGATACAGAAAGATGAAAATGGAATTTCTAAGGCGTTCATAGTTATTGAGTCATTTTTAAGATTTCATGAAGATCAAATTGCCTTTAATGCTGTCTAAACAGATTATAAAATTCCATAACTGACATAAATATTTCTCTGAATAAATGTCATGGGCAAGTTTAGGATAAAACTAATAATATGAATAATATGAAGTTCAGATACTTATAAAAGGTATTAAGCCAAATGTGGTGTATGTCCATTGCTTTGCTCATATTTTAAATCTGGTAGTTCATGATGAAGTAAAAGTGGTTATAAAAATGCATTTTTTTGAAACTAAGCAACAGATTTATAATTATATTGGACATAGCATCAAAGTTGGAATATTTTTCAAGTTTCATTTCTGATAAAGGGGTGAGTCTTCCACCTCAGTGACATTGAAAATATTAAACCTAATCTGATGGGTTGGACGTTTGGATGCCATTTTATTTTTAAAATGTCGATTTGTCGAAGTTCAAAACGCGCCAACAAAACATATTCTATTAAACTCCGAAGCAGAAACTATTGGCTGAAATGAAGGTATTTTTATTGAAGAAGATGATCGAAAACTGCAAGTTTATTATGTTACTGGTTTTTCATTGCAAAATTTTAGGCAATCGACCCGGCCTCTAAAGTAAAGTCTCTCTCTTTTAGTCTAAAACTACCAATCTTTCGCATGCAAATCTTTCTGTCAGAACTTGAAAAGTATCGTCATGAATTTATAGATTTAAAAACACAAGTAAATAGTAAGGCAGGGAAATGGTCTATTAAGCCCGAATTTCCTAGAACTCGTCAGAGGAAGTTGAAACGTCATTTTAACGAAATTTGCGAAGATGAAACTTGATACAGAAAGCTTATTTAAAGTGAACGCATTGGACATCATCATTATCATAACATCATTGTTTATTGGACATCATCATTTATCAACGGAGATCCGGTTCTATGGAGTGAATGAAAGTGGTTCCAATTTCAATTGTTTTTGCAACCAAAAAAAAATGCAAAATTTAAATGACGCCGAATTATTGGAAAAGGCTGAAGAATTTGTTGATGTAGTATATAAAAATGATATATCTTTCTCTTTCACCAAGAAAATTCTCAGTTTTCGCTCCACTGTTGTACTTAAAAATTTTTTTCCATAAAGAACTGGTTGATTTATCAATCATAAGGAATCATTATATGTCTTCAAGCTTTCCTGAAGTGTACATTGCATTTATGCTATTTGTAACAACTACTGTGACTACGGCTACTACTGAGCGATCATTGTCGAAATTAAAATAGATAAAAATATATTTAAGAATTCTATAGGACAAGACAGATTACATAATTTGGCGAGCCTGAAGTGTGCACAGCATTTATGTTATTTTTGACAATTCTTGTGATTCGGTTAGTATTGAGCGATCATTCTCGAAAGTAAAATTAATAAAAATTCAACGGTTCGAGATAGATTACATAATTTGGTTAGTCTATTCATCGGACATTCCATGGCCCGAAACTTGAACTTTGATGCTATCATTGACACCTTAGTTGATCAGAAAGCCCAAAAAGGTTTTTTAATAAATAAAATGTTTACTAAAAAAACCAGGTAATTTTAATTCAATACCCCCTTTAAATTAAAAGTTCATAGCATCAACCAAAAATAATACGTATTTTAGGTTGCTCTTTGATAAAAAGTAAATACAATGATGATATTGATGTTGATGATGATTTGCATTGAGGGGCTCTCGTTCGTAAAATTTGTCACGAGCCTCAAATGGTATAGTTAAGCCACTGCTTTCAATATTTCTTTCTTTAGAATTAGTTTTATTTAATTAACATTTTGTTGTTCTAATGGAGCTGGCAATACAGAGACAATTAATGTTTAAGCCTTAAGCAAGGACTGAACCGCTGTTACTCATTTAGCATTACCCAGGGGGCACGTGTAGCTTGAAGATATGCTACAGACGCAAGTAACAATGCCCCCACAACGCTCTACAATCATATTAGACCAGGATTCCAGGATTCTGAACCACTACAAACATCCATGGCACCACTGAGATTGGAACACGAAACCTGTGGTATCGAGCGCTAACCTCTCTGCCATCAGACCACTGCCGTTTATATATATCTTATATAAACACCAGGGCCTTATATATTTGATTATAAGGTCCCTGATGTTTCATGTACCTTTTCAATGCCTACTATTAGCTCACACTCTCCCTATATATATTTTGTTCAAATTTTCAATCGTTCATAAAATACTTTTTATTCTTCCACTCAAGTTCAAATACATTTTTTTTTGAACATGTAGTGGATGACACTGGATGTTAATACAGTTTATTCAAATATTAAATCATTAATCAAATTTAATAGATTTTAGTTTTTTTTTTTTTTTTTTAGATTTAAGTTGCATATATCTAATACTAGATGGCGCCTTTCAAACATCATTCTCTAATTTCAAATCGCATTTTCTGATTCTATTCTTTTTAAAATGTCTTTCGCAAAAGAATAGAACATCAGTGTTTAACTTTATATTAGGTAGATGATCAGTAGAAATTTTTTTGTGTTTATCTTTTCCATTCTAAATAATGTATTTCTATTTGAAATACTACTATTCGTGACACCATTCATAAAATAATGTATGTAGTTGAACAAAGCGAGCTTGTAACTAAGGAAATATTGGCAAACCTGTAACTAAGCAAACATTGGTAAACGTGGATTTAGGATTTTTATTGGTCGTTTCGTTTCATTGGAAATAATTATACACTATTTGAAAAATTCGCGATATAATTTATTAGTTTTTAATCAATTTGTTTGAATGGAGCAGACAAAAAGTACACAAATATATGGACGGTAATGTTTTAGACGGTAAAAAAATATATGTATAATTTTAAATAACTGTTCTTTGCCTAAACATTCGAATAGCATATTAAAATCTAAGCAACAATATAAGCTTCATAAAAGAAAAGACAAAATTATGACAAAAGTATAGAAATACGAAATTTTAAATGGTTACAGCCTAATTAAATGTTAGAAATTTATTGGTTTGAGTTGCTCTTCAGAGTAAAACGATATGGTATACACTGAAGTGACAAAAGTCATGGGATACCTCTTAATATCTTGTCGGCCCTCCTTTCGCCCGGCGAAATGCAGCAACTCGACGTGGCATGGACTCAACAAATCGTTGGAAGCCTTCTGCAGGAATATTGAGCCATGCTGTCTCGATAGACGTCCATAATTGTGAAAGCGTTGATGGTGCAGGATTTTGGGCACGAACAGACCTCTCGATGATGTCCCATAAATGCTCGATGGGATTCATGTCGGGCGATCTAGGTGGCCAGATCATTCGTTGGAATTGTCCAGAATGTTCTTCAAACCAATCGCGAACAGTTGTGGCCCGGTGACATGGCGCATTGTCATCCATAAAAAAATCCCATCGTTGTTTGGGTACATGAAGTCCATGAATGGCTGCAAGTGATCTCAAGTAGCTGAACATAAGGATTTCCAGTCAATGTTCTGTCCAGTCGCACCAGAGGACCACGTCCATGCCATGAAAAAAACAGCCCACACCATTACGGAGCCACCACCAGCTTGAACAGTGCCTTGCTGACAGTTTGGGTCCATGGCTTCGTGGGGTCTGCGCCACACTCGAACCCTACCATCAGCTCTTACCAACTGAAATCGTGACTCATCGGACCAGGCCACGGTTTTCCATTTATCTAGGGACCAACCGATATGCTCACGTGCCCACGAGAGTCGCTGCAAGCGATGTCGTTCTGTCAGTAAAGGCACTCGAGTCGGTCTTCTGCTGGAATAGCCCAAGAAAGCCAAATTTCTCCTCACAGTTCTAACAGACAAGTCCCTTGTACGTCCCACATTGATTTCTGCAGTTATTTGACGCAGTGTTGCTTGTCTGTTAGAATTTACGACTTTTTGCAGACGTCGCCGGTCTCGGTCGTTAAGTGCAGGCGGACGACCACTGCGCTGTCCATGGTGGGATGTTATGCCTGAAATGTCATACTCGGCACACTCTTGACACAGTGGATCTGGGAATGTTGAATTCCCCTAACGATTTCCGAAATGGCATGACCCATGCGTCTAGCTCCAACTAACATTCCGCGTTCAAAGTCTGTTAATTCCTGTCGTGCGGTCATCATCACGTCAAAACCTCTTCACATGAATAACAACTTGAACAGAAATGAAAGCTCTGGTGAAAGCACTGCGCATTTATACCTGTTCTACGTGATGCTACTGCCATCTGAAAATTTGCATATTGCTATCCCATGACTTTTGTCACTTCAGTGTATAGTCAACACATAATAAATAGCTCTTAAATTAGTACATAGGCCACGTACTTTGTAATTATGCTTTGATAATTAACTGCATAGATACTTTCCAGGTTTTCTTCATGTGTAATACATTTGAGGCAGCTGTATTTAACTGTTTCAGAAGCCACAATGATTTCCAATTATGATACTGAAGTCATTGCTTTCTGGAAAACTTGTTTTGCAGTCGAAATTTTCTTTTCACTGTTGTATTTCTCTAATAGTCAATAGTATTTTGGGTTTATTCTTCTGCCTCACTCAGGGTGATTTATTTCTAGAAATTCTATGATTCTAAAAAAGTAATGTACAACGATGATCAACAATAAATTATAAATTACAAAGTTGTAGTTCTTTGATATATAGAAGTCAAAAGAAAACAAATTAATATAGAAAGAACTCCTCAGCTTAATAGTTATTTTCTCTGTAGACTACCCACATTGCGTCAGGCCAGAAAAGTCATTGTAGCTAAAGTAATTTCTCCGAACGTCAGTTTAATTGCCACGAGTGCGCTAACTCCAGAATAGCGTGATTGTCTACATCTTATTCAGACTACTAAATGAGTTAAACGTCTTCTAGAAATACATTACCCCCTTTTATTTCTTGTGGTTGTAATGGACCAGGTGCCAAAATATGCCCAGGTGCACATTAAGTAAAAGCTAAAATCCGTTACATATCTACCCGAATGATTATGTTAAGTATTCAACATTAAAAAACGTACCAGTAGCTCGTCAGTTTTCTTTAACAAAACACATTGAACCCAATTCATTAAATTCTTTCTTCAATTTTAAATTGAATTTTTTGCACTTGCTGTAATATTTTATTTACTGCTAAAATAATGCATTTGTTTGATATTTTCTTTTAAATTTCTTCCAATTTTTTTCCCATTTTATTATAATTAAAAAAATCTGAATATTCTGGTAATAAATGTTCTGGATATTCTTCAATACTTTGGCGTTTGATGCCACAGGTTTCTGGTTCAAATCCCGACGGTGGCCTGGTCGTTTGTAATGGTTCGGAATCCCACACTTTAAACCGTAGATCCCGGTCTAATATGACTGTAGAGCGTTGGGCTAAAAACACATCCTGTAAAAAGAAACCGTCTCCTGTCTCGAAAACTGCCAATAGACAGATGCCTTGCCCCCCCTCATAGGCTGTAGTACCAGGGAATTTCAATGCTAAAAAAGTAGCAATGTATGTCAACGCTTAATGTGGATGAAATATATAATACAAGATGAAAAAAAAAATGTAATTAAATTTAAAAATTAACTGTAGCATTCTTATAAAATTCCCCGATCAATGGCGATCAAATTCAGGTCTAGAAATAAAAAATAAATATTTGTGATAAACATAAATATTCATGTATTTTATCTTAAATATCACATATTACAGTATAAAGAAGAATTGTGTCAGAATCTTATGTACAGTAATAAAAAATTGCATATTTAACAGATTCATTAGCTTCATTGTTAATGAAAAGCATGTCCGAAAAATTAACGAAACTCCTTTCTTAAACAATGTATATTTTTAAACCTTTTACGATATGTCTGACGACATCAAAATTACGATAATCGAAGGAGCGACAAGTAGTCTTTTCTTTTCAATACAGGTGAATTAAAGCACTTATGTTGGCTGTTTTTAAAAGATATTTTCATCACAATGAGCTTGAAGAAACTATTTTACAAGGTTGCCTTCTGAGTTTACGATACTATATCATTGAGGGTTATTTCTGCAAAAAAAAGGAGTAGATTAAGCCCACTACAATTGAATTTGCCGATATAGTTAAAAATGTGTAAGAGTATTACTCAATCCCATTAAAAAAGTTGATTTTTATGCAGCTAGAAGCCATTATTATATTTACATACAACACTTGCCCGACTCGTGGCTCTGTGGCAACATGGTCAGCAGCATTAGGGTTGAGTATCAATCCACTGGTGGCTTTTTGTAGACATTATTTTAAAAGAAGAGACTCGATGGCGTTTGTGATGTTCAGCATCTTGCCTCGTGAGTCGGGCTGCCTGGTTGGTAGTTGCCCCTAAAAAGTCCTACCGGAAGGCAGTACACTCTTTTCTTTGGCGACACGGAGGCAAGTCAGACTTCTACCTATGAGTACTCCATTACAACAGCAGCTTCCCTTTCCCTCGAGAACACATGTGTTCATGGACTTGATTTGGTTCATGGATTTAACCTTTATAATGACTACAGGTTCATGGACTTAATCTTTGTCATGATCACGGGCTCATGAACCTGGCCTAGATGTAGACAATACTTACAAAACCTACTCTAATTATTAGTTATTAGATAATTATTATTAATTAGATAACTTTCATGAGAAAAAGTTTTCTCAAGACTGTTTAAATTGAGATACATCATGCAACATGCTTTTCAACAACAAGTTCAACATGCTTTTGAAAATAATTATTTTCAGCGGAGCTTTAAAATTTTATATAAAACTAGTGGATTTAATAACGTTACTCATCTAATATTTTTTAGAAGTTTAAAGCGTTACAAAATATCTTTATAACCGTTTTTTTAAACGTCTGTTAAATGAAGAAATTGAATTTTTTTGGGAGGTTTTCATATCGGAAAATGTCAGGCTTGAAGTTTTAGGGACATTTCACATTTTCTAATCTAAACACGAGCTGAATTATTCAAAAGAAGTAAAAAGTGATACAACAGCTCACTGAAAAGGATTTAAGATGTCCTTCAAACAGTTCATTTTCCAAAAACGCCATTCGATGCATTGTTTATTCAACAAAATGAAAATGATGAGTTTCTAGAGAGTTTCTGTTTTTTCTGATGAGTTTCTATGAGAAAAAGAAAGCGTTGATTGAACTTTCGACTGAATTTCATAAATTTTTTCATCTGTAAAGTAGTAAAATATTTATTGTCTTCTACGAACACAGAAAATGTCAAAAAAATGTTCTTACATGTTCAATGTATGGTAAAAATAAATAAATTTGATCTCGCATTTGACTTGAGATTATATCTGTCTTCATTTTGATTCTGATTTTGAAAAATTCAGCTCCACGAAACAGACTATAAATTGCAACGATTGCATTAAAGTTCTTGAAGTCTCGCTTTGAAAACTTCCTTGAATAAATGTTGTGAATTTATATCAGCAGTTGACAGAATTTGTCTTGTCGCTCTTTTAAAAAAAAATTATTCAGTATCCCTAAAAGTATATATATATTGCTTCTTACCCCATTTGGTAGACAGCAACATCTAGACCAAGTTCAAGAACCCGTGTGTTCTCATTTAAGGAGGGGGCAGCTTCTGTTGCGATCGGCTATGTGCGTTTTTGCGTGCGACCTCAATTTGTCGCGTTATGGCCAGATTCAGGTGCGAACACGCCCGTAAGCGACCCCCTTAAAATCATTGCCCTAGCAAATTTATTTCGGTAGATATTCGCAAGTATGCGTTTAAGTCACAAATACGCGCTGTGGGAGCTCTCCGAGCTGTTTTAAGCGTGTTTTAGCGTTTTTGAGAGTAAATTGCGACCGATTTGGATGCAATTTGGTACATAGGTGCGTCGGATGAATACATTGCGATCGGCTATGTGCGTTTTTGCGTGCGACCTCAATTTGTCGCGTTATGGCCAGATTCAGGTGCGAATTTGGCCAAAAACTGCATTTGGCCGAAACACAAAAAGTTGCATAGGAATAATTTATTTGTCGCTTCCAGGGGATGTAATACAACGCCACGAATCTATAGGCACCAACCGCGTGTCTGTGAGAAATTATTTGTAGAAGTTATGGCCGTGCGTTCGCCTAGTCCCGATCGCGCAAGTGCCGATATACAACGTGCCCATATGGGGAGAAATTAACGTGCTAGGGCCACAATGTGGATGTCGTTCAATAGCGTTTCACGCCCCTAAGCGACCCCCTTAAAATCATTGCCCTAGCAAATTTATTTGGGTAGATATTCGCAAGTATGCGTTTAAGTCACAAATCGACGCTCTGGGGGCTCTGCGAGCTGTTTTAAGCGTGTTTTAGCGTTTTTGAGAGTAAATTGCGACCGATTCGGCTGCAATTTGGTACATAGGTGCGTCGGATGAATACATTGCGATCGGCTATGTGCGTTTTTGCGTGCGACCTTTGCGTTTGTCGCGTTTGTCGCGTTATGGCCAGATTCAGGTGGTGCGAATTTGGCCAAAAACTGCATTTGGCCGAAACACAAAAAAAGTTGCATAGGAATAATTTATTTGTCGCTTCCAGGGGATGTAATACAACGCCACGAATCTATAGGCACCAACCGCGTGTCTGTGAGAAATTATTTGTAGAAGTTATGGCCGTGCGTTCGCCTAGTGCCGATCGCGCAAGTGCCGATATACAACGTGCCCATATGGGGAGAAATTAACGTGCTAGGGCCACAATGTGGATGTCGTTCAATAGCGTTTCACGCCCCTAAGCGACCCCCTTAAAATCATTGCCCTAGCAAATTTATTTGGGTAGATATTCGCAAGTATGCGTTTAAGTCACAAATCGACGCTCTGGGGGCTCTGCGAGCTGTTTTAAGCGTGTTTTAGCGTTTTTGAGAGTAAATTGCGACCGATTCGGCTGCAATTTGGTACATAGGTGCGTCGGATGAATACATTGCGATCGGCTATGTGCGTTTTTGCGTGCGACCTCAATTTGTCGCGTTATGGCCAGATTCAGGTGCGAATTTGGCCAAAAACTGCATTTGGCCGAAACACAAAAAGTTGCATAGGAATAATTTATTTGTCGCTTCCAGAGGATGTAATACAACGCCACGAATCTATAGGCACCAACCGCGTGTCTGTGAGAAATTATTTGTAGAAGTTATGGCCGTGCGTTCGCCTAGTGCCGATCGCGCAAGTGCCGATATACAACGTGCCCATATGGGGAGAAATTAACGTGCTAGGGCCACAATGTGGATGTCGTTCAATAGCGTTTCACGCCCGTAAGCGACAAAATCATTGCCCTAGCAAATTTATTTCGGTAGATATTCGCAAGTATGCGTTTAAGTCACAAATACGCTGTGGGAGCTCTCCGAGCTGTTTTAAGCGTGTTTTAGCGTTTTTGAGAGTAAATTGCGACCGATTTGGATGCAATTTGGTACATAGGTGCGTCGGATGAATACATTGCGATCGGCTATGTGCGTTTTTGCGTGCGACCTCAATTTGTCGCGTTATGGCCAGATTCAGGTGCGAATTTGGCCAAAAACTGCATTTGGCCGAAACACAAAAAGTTGCATAGGAATAATTTATTTGTCGCTTCCAGGGATGTAATACAACGCCACGAATCTATAGGCACCAACCGCGTGTCTGTGAGAAATTATTTGTAGA
This sequence comes from Caerostris extrusa, assembly GCA_021605095.1. Taxonomy (NCBI): domain Eukaryota; kingdom Metazoa; phylum Arthropoda; class Arachnida; order Araneae; family Araneidae; genus Caerostris; species Caerostris extrusa. Next base: position 2,070 of record BPLR01011346.1, on the reverse strand, counting down.
AGTTATGGCCGTGCGTTCGCCTAGTCCCGATCGCGCAAGTGCCGATATACAACGTGCCCATATGGGGAGAAATTAACGTGCTAGGGCCACAATGTGGATGTCGTTCAATAGCGTTTCACGCCTAAGCGACCCCCTTAAAATCATTGCCCTAGCAAATTTATTTCGGTAGATATTCGCAAGTATGCGTTTAAGTCACAAATCGACGCTCTGGGGGCTCTGCGAGCTGTTTTAAGCGTGTTTTAGCGTTTTTGAGAGTAAATTGCGACCGATTTGGATGCAATTTGGTACATAGGTGCGTCGGATGAATACATTGCGATCGGCTATGTGCGTTTTTGCGTGCGACCTCAATTTGTCGCGTTATGGCCAGATTCAGGTGCGAATTTGGCCAAAAACTGCATTTGGCCGTAACACAAAAAGTTGCATAGGAATAATTTTTTTGTCGCTTCCAGGGGATGTAATACAACGCCACGAATCTATAGGCACCAACCGCGTGTGTGTGAGAAATTATTTGTAGAAGTTATGGGCATGCGTTCGCCTAGTCCCGATCGAATAGCGTTTCACGCCCCTAAGTGACCCCCTTAAAAGAATTGCCCTAGCAAATTTATTTCGGTAGATATTCGCAAGTATGCGTTTAAGTCACAAATCGACGCTCTGGGGGCTCTGCGAGCTGTTTTAAGCGTGTTTTAGCGTTTTTGAGAGTAAATTGCGACCGATTTGGATGCAATTTGGTACATAGGTGCGTCGGATGAATACATTGCGATCGGCTATCTGCGTTTTTGCGTGCGACCTCAATTTGTCGCGTTTCGCCTAGTCCCGATCGCGCAAGTGCCGATATACAACGTGCCCATATGGGGAGAAATTAACGTGCTAGGGCCACAATGTGGATGTCGTTCAATAGCGTTTCACGCCCCTAAGTGACCCCCTTAAAAGAATTGCCCTAGCAAATTTATTTCGGTAGATATTCGCAAGTATGCGTTTAAGTCACAAATCGACGCTCTGGGGGCTCTGCGAGCTGTTTTAAGCGTGTTTTAGCGTTTTTGAGAGTAAATTGCGACCGATTTGGATGCAATTTGGTACATAGGTGCGTCGGATGAATACATTGCGATCGGCTATGTGCGTTTTTGCGTGCGACCTCAATTTGTCGCGTTATGGCCAGATTCAGGTGCGAATTTGGCCAAAAACTGCATTTGGCCGAAACACAAAAAGTTGCATAGGAATAATTTATTTGTCGCTTCCAGAGGATGTAATACAACGCCACGAATCTATAGGCACCAACCGCGTGTCTGTGAGAAATTATTTGTAGAAGTTATGGGCATGCGTTCGCCTAGTCCCGATCGCGCAAGTGCCGATATACAACGTGCCCATATGGGGAGAAATTAACGTGCTAGGGCCACAATGTGGATGTCGTTCAATAGCGTTTCACGCCCGTAAGTGACCCCCTTAAAAAAAATTGCCCTAGCAAATTTATTTCGGTAGATATTCGCAAGTATGCGTTTAAGTCACAAATCGACGCTGTGGGAGCTCTCCGAGCTGTTTTAAGCGTGTTTTAGCGTTTTTGAGAGTAAATTGCGACCGATTTGGATGCAATTTGGTACATAGGTGCGTCGGATGAATACATTGCGATCGGCTATGTGCGTTTTTGCGTGCGACCTCAATTTGTCGCGTTATGGCCAGATTCAGGTGCGAATTTGGCCAAAAACTGCATTTGGCCGAAACACAAAAAGTTGCATAGGAATAATTTATTTGTCGCTTCCAGGGATGTAATACAACGCCACGAATCTATAGGCACCAACCGCGTGTCTGTGAGAAATTATTTGTAGAAGTTATGGGCATGCGTTCGCCTAGTCCCGATCGCGCAAGTGCCGATATACAACGTGCCCATATGGGGAGAAATTAACGTGCTAGGGCCACAATGTGGATGTCGTTCAATAGCGTTTCACGCCCGTAAGTGACCCCCTTAAAAAGAATTGCCCTAGCAAATTTATTTCGGTAGATATTCGCAAGTATGCGTTTAAGTCACAAATACGCGCTGTGGGAGCTCTCCGAGCTGTTTTAAGCGTGTTTTTAGCG
>BPLR01011344.1:0-32517 GCA_021605095.1 Caerostris extrusa | reverse complement strand
ATAATATTCGTGCCATGTTTTGATTATATTTAGAGACATATGCTCTCATTGGCTGTGTTATCTCACTTTATTCAATTGCCAGTAAGCAAGAGAGGAGATCAAAATTGTAACAAATGTGTAAATCTGAATAAAATGCACAGAAAAAAGATGCACCCAGAAGGGTTTAGAGCACAAAAATCGGCAGATACGAAGCTCATCTAGAGAAAAAAAAACGATTTAAATTTCAGAGGATTTTAATGTTTTATTCAAGAGCTACAAACACAATCAATACTGATCAATAGGCGTACGCCAATAAACGATTAATTTCACTAACGTCTAAATCATGACGACGACGATTGCGGCAAATTGGAATGTGTAGTTGAACAGTGGAACAGTGAGAGGGCGCTTAAATAGGCATCACAAGTCACAGAAAAGCAAGTTGCTAGGGTTTTGCTCCTTTTGTTGGATTCTACTTTGTTGGTTCTTTTCATTGCTTTCTACTTGTGCTACTGTCGCACATTCAAGTTATTTTCTAATTTTAAAAGAAAATACAGTTAATAAATAGTTCATTCAATATAGTTTAGAGTCTTTGTATATTATTTATCTTTTATTATAATTAACACAAATAATTAAGATTTGATTTAAACTTAAACTTGAATCGCTTTCTACTAAAATCAATGAACTTCTTCGTAAACAAGGGTAAAAATAAAAAAAACAATTGTTCTATGGTTTAGTTTTTTTAATTGACTAGATTGCACAAATTGCTTCACACACAATATCACTATCGCCTTTCAGTCTCCTTGTTTCGGAAAGAAATGACTGCAATAATATCACCAGTAGAATCGAATCTCAATCGAACCCCGATAATTGTGAAATTTTTTTTTTTTTTTTTTTTGCGTGTAACATCGGCGGGCCTCATGCACGACTTATGTACCCCACGAACAGCCCATCGATGGATAATGAGGGTAGAATAGTTCTTTCCAGGAGGCCTTTTAGCAGATATGCCCGTGTAGTGCCACCTATTGAAGGAAAATGGAGTAAAAATAACAACAGCTACTTTCACTGTTAACAGCGGAATTTCCTCGTAGAATGTAAAACAAAAAAGAATATTGTTGTTTTTGTCGAGAACGTAGCTGGCGCTAGAAAGGAATAAAGATGTTGTAAATGTAAAGAATATCAAATGAGTATTTTCTACAAAAACCAAGCTAGAACAGGAATATGTTTGATTTTTTTTTTTTTTTTTTAGTACTCTTGTTCCGATGAACGTAATAAAAAAATCTATTCGGTATTTTCTACATAAAATGAAGTTTGAATGGGAATAGGTTTGATTTTTTTTTTTTTTTTTTTTTTTTTTTTCTTGTACTCTTGTTCAGATGATCGTAATAAAAGAATATCAAATGTGTATTTTCTACAAGAACCAAGTTAGAATAGGAATATGTTTGATTTTTTTTTTCGGCACTCTTGTTCAGATGATCGTAATAAAAAATAAATAAATTGGGTATTTTCTGCATAAAATCAAGCTACAATAGGAATGTGTTTGATGTTTCTTAACAACAACATTTTACTAATACAACGACAATAAAAATTTATTACCGAAATGTTATACCAAATATTGAAAAAGTAATTTAAGTATGCTAGATATTTAAAAAAAATTTAGATCGTGATTAAGATAAACGCGATTAAGATCGTTTAAGATTTTAAGATATAAAGATAAAAAATATTATTAATACATTGCACAAACTTCTTTTATAATTTCTGTAATAATTTAAATAAAATACTAATCTTAAAAATTCATCTATCTTATATAGAAGAATGTTTAAAAAAAACTGAAGAAAATAAATAATGCGGCAAACTTGTGACCCATTGCTTATATACGCAGCTAGCGTCCATAGAAATCATTATTTTCGAAAACGAAGAGTCATTGGTATTGAGATGGTCATTGTATAAGCGTCTCGTATCGACAAACAAGCAATCGTACTGAAGATTTACAGTTTATCTGCTGTCTGAGAGAATGAAGGAAAAAAAAAATATTCGGGTATACTACTGTGTCCAAAGAGTAAGACCAATTTTCAATTTAAAATTCCGAGCTTTTTGGAATTACAATTTTTTTTTTCTATTTCAGTTTGGTGGCACTGTCCTTGGCATCTGTGCGAAATTTGACGTCAAAATATTCATGAATGTTTGAGTTTCGCTTGGTTTTGTCAGATGCGGCGATTTTTGAAATGTCTGAATGAATTGAGCAAAGAACATGCATTAAAATTTTTTGCGGAAACGTATAGAATGTTACAGAAGGCATTCAGTGAGAATTCCTATATCGGAAAGAAATGTTTATAAGTGGTAAAAACAGTTAAAAGAAGACAGAGAATGCGTTAAAGACGAAGAGCCCTCTGGTCGACCATCAACTTCAACCGACGAAGCTCCGTCCAGAAAATTAAAGATTTGGGACTTGCAAATCGTCGATTTACGATTAGAGACCTTGCTGATGATGTTGGAATTTCAAAATGGTCGGTAAATTCGATTTTGGGCCTCAAACGCATCAAATCTCGATTGGTACCGAAAACACTGAATGCACCAGCTCACACTGCATTGATTCTTCGTGATCTTTTCTCCAAAACGAAACAAATATCATTCCAGAACCACCGTATTCACACCATGCGACTTCTGGCTATTCCCTAAACTCAAAAGACCCCTCTGGGGACACCGTTTTGAGGTCGATTGATGAGATTCAATGTGAATCGCCAGGCGCTTTGAAGGCTATCCCTGCGATGATTTTTTAGCATGCATTGAGGAGTGGAAAAACGTTGGCATAAGTGCATTGTGTCCTGTGGGGATCACTTTGACCGCGATGAAATAAATTTGGAATAATAAATAAAGAGTTTTTGAAAAAAAATATTGATCTTACTTTTTGCCACGATAGTATATCTGCACTGACAATGAAGAGGTCTATAAGAGATGATGAAGAAATAATATGAGTTGGTATTCTGGTATTTGGAATATTCAAATTATTATAGATAATAAAATTGATCTAAGTATCAAGACCATTATTTGAAGAGTTTGAACCAAAAATGAGATAACGAAAATTAAAATCTCCATGAATGATGCAAATAGAGGGGATTTAAGAATATATTACATATAGCTACTTGGTGCTGAATTTGTCACCAAGCTGTTCAATTGCTGTGTGGAACATCAATTGTGGTATATCATTGAATTCCAATGATTTATAAGTGATATTATTATGAAGTAGAAATATGTTTTGGATTTTCCCTCGTAAAGGGGTCCTGCAATCGAAATGCTCACGATAACGTTCATATTTTCCAGTTCTGTGTAGGTATCAAAGTGGATGAAAGAATTTGGATATTTTATCTTTCAGAACTTTGATGCACTTGGAAGATCATTCCATTGAGAAATTCGATTACAATAATGAAAGATCTTGAAATGATTGTAAATGTTAGAATGACGGCATGATAGAATATCACGATGAGCTTTGAAAGGAAGATTATGATTAGAGCTGCACTTCACTAAACGGACATTAAAGTATTGTCTGTCATATTGAGCTCTAACTATGATTTCATTCAAAATGCAGCACCTAATTGGTTTTCATTGAACAATAAACAAACACTAAACTTGTGCAAGATTTCAGGGTGAAATTATATATGTTACTGTTATTTAATCGCGCTCATAGCGACACTCAACAATTTTCAACTTTGATAACAATATGATATTCTTTTGTAGATTTTGATGCAACTTACCTTTCTAAAATAACTATAATAGTTCAACTCTTTGATACTGGTGTATTGCGCATGCTCAGAGATTTGGCATGATTTCTTATTTTCCAAGTAAGAAAGAGAAAATACCTAAAACGCAGGTTTAACTGGATTTGTGATTTTCGCCAACAATTAGATTACTTTTCGTCAAATTTTCCAATTACCTTTTTTAACACGTGAAGGGTGAAACCTTGCTGTAGTTATCACATTAAATTGCCAACTAGTTGACAACTTTTTAGAGTCATAATTTGACAAAGCAACTTTGCAGCTTTTGGAATAGGACATTAAGTATATTGGACAAATACAGGTAAATAATTTGCGCACAAAAATAATCTTAAAACTGTAAATGAGTACACAATTTTAGTTTCTATTTTATACAGTCAGTTAATAATTTTTGTGTAAGTATTAAAAATGTAAAATGTATGAATTTCGCAAAATATTTAATATGAATTAGGATTTTTTTAAGAATTTTAATTTAAAAATAGAAATGCTCATTAATTTATATGAATTGACGTTTTAAGTAGTAAGAAAAACACTTGTATGAATTTGAGTTTAAAATTTATATTTATATCGGGAATCTGAAATTCTAAAACAATTTTTCCAAATATTGTTGTAAATTCCTAAAGTGTTTGGAAAAGCAAGAGCTGTACTGTTATGCTGTTAACTATGATGCTATACTAAATGTCATGACAACGGCAGCTAATTCCTGTCATTTCGAAACCATCTGACAATATTGAAAATATCACACCTAATTTAACTTGTACAAACATCGTCAACAATGACAGGCGGCACTAGCCTCATCCACTCTCAAACTAATCAACTCATTTTACCTGGTAATCTCTCACAAGATATATTGTACTTAAATTGCTCTTCATTGTAAAAGAAACTGCTACTTTCTTCTCATTCATTTCCTGGAATTTGCAAAATTTCATATAACACCACATGGGCTAGACCGAGAATGAATTGATGATATGTTGCGATTGAGTTTTTTTTACCATTCTACTTCACTCCACAACCACTCAACATTTTGTACAAAATATGGTTTTGTACAGATTTGTATTAATAATAGCCTCAATTGCATTTGGTGGCATTAAATAAAAATAAGGGGTGTGTGAAATCATGAAGAAAAAAGACAAATGTAAAAACAAAACACTACATCAACGATCAACAGATAGCTTCAAATATGTCTAGCTGCACAAGCAGATAGTTACAATTTTTCCTATGAATCTATGGTTATAATACATAGAAGGCTGAGTTATCCAAATATATGCCATATATGATTATAACATGCAGTGTAGAGATTAGAAGATCTGACACATATAATAAAAAAGAAGGATATGTAAGTTAGTAATTGAAATTAATTTACAACATCTTTTTACCTAGATAATTTATTATAAAATATCTTAAACAAATAAATAGTTTTTATTTCTGTCTGTTGAAACACTTAGAAAGTAAAAAGATCTATAGGGATAAATTAGAAAAGGGTAATTATATTTTAAATGCAAAAAGATTTTAAAATACATATTTTGAAACATTTACTTTCAAAACAAGAAAAAATATTTTAGAATTTTGAAATGGTAGACTTGCATATTTAAAAAAAAAAAGTTAATAATATATAAAAACATAGCCCTAACATTAATTTCAAAAATTGTCGAAAGAAAGTAAAGATGGCAATGAATGAATTTCAAATTTATTATTAATTTCTTAGTAATTTTGTATAGTTAGGATTTAGAATTTTGTGCTTTCATATATATTATGTTATATGAATATTTTATTAACATGAAGAAATTCTTCAGAACTGCCACATGATTGTTATGTTGTGGCCATTTTTTAAAAATATGTTTGTAGTTATTATATCTAGTTGATATTCTATTTAAGGTTTAAATTTATTCATTTCTTAAGTCTTATAGAGAATGTTTGCTAGTAAATTGATTATCTATTGAGAATTTTTATACTTATTCTTTTGTATTTGACATACCAATGAAAAATCAAATTCGTGTATTTCGTCATTAATCTATGCCCTGACTGAAGAAAGCAATTTTTAATTTATTACTCTGTGATACAATAAAATTTTCATTTTATATATGTTAATTATGATATTTATTTAAGAAAAATATTAAATTCAAATGGAACAATGGAAAAAGAACCATATCGCTTAACTTTAATTCCAAAAGTGTGTTGAAAGCAAGTAAAGATGACAATGTCATGGATTTAAGATTAATTTCTTAATAAGTATGATTTAGAATTCTGTACTTCAATATATATTATGTATATAAATGTTTCATTAACATGGAGTAGCTTATTCAAACTGTAATATTGTTATGTACATGTGTTTTAAATATGTTTTTATGTATTATAACTAGTAGATATACTCTTTTAGTTTAAATATACCCATGTTTTGGTCTTTTAGAGAATGTTTGCCGGGAAATTGATTATCTTTCGAGACTTTTATACTTTAAAATTATTTATATTTGTCATATCTATGAAAAAATAAATTCATATTTCACTGTTAATCTAACTCCTTCGCTGAAGGAAAGAATTTTTATTTATTGTAGTTATACAATAAAATTTTAATTTTATGCATGTTTATTATCACTTAGGAAGAAAATTTCTAAAAATTTATTTGTATCTTAAAAACCATTATTCTAGCAATTTACAGACATTATTACAAATCATTCTAATTTTAATGATCACAGATATATTAAATCCTAGTTTTCTGAAAAATGAAATATTTCTGAAAAGGAATTTTATATTATTGACAATAACAAAGAATAGTCAAGGTTGTTTCAATTGATATAAGTGCTGAAATATACTTTTTATTATATTTGTAATCACTAAGACAATTTAACTTTCACAAAATTTTGAACATTGTTGACATTATAAAAGTTCTAAGAATTAAATTGAAAAAAAAATTAAATTTATTTACTGAAAAAATAATTTGCCAATGTAATTAAAATATTAAATTTTTCATTACTGTTATATTATTTACATCTATAATTTTTTTTTTTGCTATATCATATCTAAAACAACTATTTGTAACTGATTATTTAGCAAATAAATTACCAGATGAAACGATTATTAATTACAATATTAATATGTTTTTTATCTGATTTTATTATTATTTTTTTATTGTTGATGTTGTTAGTTAAGTTTGCTTATACAATTTGAATTATAAACTGTCAAAAAGTAAACATTCTATACATATATTAAATGGAAAATTTTATTAACAACATATTGAGAGGACAAATTTGAATAGGCAAAATCTGCTTAATCAGTAAAAAAAATTCTTTCCAATGCTAAATATTTTTTTAAATAATTTTAATACACATTAATTAATTTAACAAAAACAACAAATTATTTGTTAGAAATGTACCCTATAAAAATGAGGTAAATAAAAAACTGAGTTGTATTTTTCAGACAATTTTTTTTTAATAAAAATATGAAACAAGAAGAAACTATACAAACTATTATAATTATTTCTTTCATGTGATCATTGCATTTGCTATTGTTTTAAAACAAATGGCAGAATATTTTTAAGGTACTTTAGTAGCACTTTACAAGTCACAGATATTTTGCTCTTTTATTTTATTTACTTTTATTTATAATATCCAGCTGTAACTGTAAAATATAAAAATGAAAGTTTTTACGTCTCCCCGTTCTTTTGAAATTTTCAAGTAGTTTAATTTATAAAGACAAACAAATTTTTGCAATTCATTTTATATACATTAGTTAAAATTTTTATTTGAACATAGTTAATAAAATCTCAAACTCTTTTAAAAAAACAATTTTATTTTTAAAAATGAAACTTAATTTGCATGAAATGTATCCAGCATTTATTTATTAGTACTATGTTTACAAGAGACAGGACACCTCAAAGAGAATAATCTAATCATCTTAATAATTAAAAATAATATTAAAAATAATCTTCTTGATATTTACAAATAATTTTTTGATTATCTGTGAGAAGTTTTAATTATATATATTTTATCATCTTTAATTTCAGCTTTATAACAAAACAAAAATATTTCAACATTTGTCAGATTTTTAATCCATGATTAACTAAATTTAACATTAACATTTTAACAGGCATAGCTTGATCATAACGAATTTTAAAATATATAGGATGAATGAATCGAAAAAAAAAAAAAAAATTTTTTTTTTTTCTAATTGATATATTTTCTACAATCCTTATTTTTTAAAATTGAATTACAAATTTTACACTTTTTATTTATTTATTATGAAGAAATGATTTTGGTTTATATATGATGAAATGATTATCTGTTTTCAATAAAATGTGAATAGATTTGTTGACTAATGTTATAAAAAAAACTTGGTACTTACGTATTAACGGTACCTTGGCGACAGTTGCGCCAATAAAGAGCACACGCGCCAACCGCAGCTACAGATTTGGCGCCAATCCACACTTAAAATTTTTGTTCCAAATAATAAAATATATATGAAACACTTCATTTAAAATCAAAAACGCTTTCAAAATATTTTTATTCCAAATAATAAAGATTGGCGTCACTTAAAAACCGCCAAGTCTGTCGCCGAGGTACCGTTAATACGTAAGTACCCATTTTTTTAAACGAAATTCTTATTCTTTTTCCCATTTTGTTTCAAACTAACGTTTATTGAACACTTTAAAACGGAAACAGCACCGTGATAAATCAACATTGTTCGCCACCACAATCTCAAATGAACTTTGGTAGTTTGGGGCCTGAATGGGCGAGTGGCTAGCACTCGGTACCACAGGTTTCGGGTTCGAGTCCCGGCGGTGCCATGGATGTTTTTAGTGGTTCGGAATCCACTTTAAACCATAGGTCCCGGTCCTAATAGGATCGTAGAGCGTTGCGGGGGCATTGTTACTCCGCGTCCGTGGCTTATCTTCAAGTTACACGCTCCCCCTGGGTAAAGCAAAGTGAGTACGTCTGTGCAGCGCTTGCCTTAAGGCATCCAAAACCAAGCTATGGAAGTGTTTGCCAGCTGCATTAGAACAACAAAAAAAAAAAAAAAACTTTGGTAATTTTTCTTTTGGATCATGGAGGGTAGAACGTAGATTGGAAAATCCCCATGTTGACCATTGCTATCAAATACCAGCAATTACTGTCTACTATGCCATCTGAGCAGCTTAAAATATTGTGAAAATTAAGCCTTTTTTTTTTTTTTTTTTTTTAAAAGACTGTATGTTTGGAATAGTGTTGTTCAAATGGTTCAAAACACGGTACTGAGGTGTGAAGTCAGGTAAATAGAGTTTGATTTTTTTTTTTTTTTTTTTTTTTTTTTGTCAAAAAGCAGAATTATTTGAAAGGAAAATTAAGTTTAAGAATCAACTTCTTTGCTCATAATTGGAATTTAAAATTTTAACCTTTTCTTCCTGTAAATCTCATTGAGGATCAAGATATGGAATTTTTGTATTTATTTAATTTTGCTTAGCTTTTAAATTGTTATTATACGTCTTATAATGAAAGAAGATATTTTTTTTTTAGTTTCATTTAGTTAATGATAATTATTATTTTTCAACGTTTATCTTTGTGTATTGCATTTACTTGCTTACATTAAGTGATATGTTTCATATGAATAATTGAAACTGTATCATCTGTCAAAGTTATAACAAATATTTCAACATTTCATTAAACTAAATGAAATGGAAATACATGGAAAAATTATATATCTTAAAAGACAAGGTTTTAAAATAGACATAGCTTTTTAAATGTTTTCGTTTCAAAAAATAAAAACAAAATATAGTCCAAATTTTATTAAAAATATCACTAACAGCAGAGCAATGATAGCAAATTATTGCTATTTTCAACAATAAATGTACATAATTCTTCTTGCCACCTATTACTACAAATAAAGACATTTCACAGAAAACTGTTGGGAAAAGCTCTTAACAGGCAGCAGGATTATTGATACAAGATATGCATACAATAACTATATCTTTGATTTGCCTGTAAGGAAACAAATAATAAAAATTAAAGGATATTCACTAATGTTATGTCATAAACACATGCTTCGAATACTCATACTCACTTTTGAAATATGAAGACACAACTTGCGATTCACTTTGCATAATTTTGAGTGTCTCTGGGAGTGGCAATTTTCTAACCTAATGAATAAAATTTTTGTTATGTAAGGATACAGAAATTTAAATTGATTTATAAAGTAAGTGAGTATGTTGAAATAAAAAATTGAGTATTTCAGAAAAATTGAGACTACAAATCAGAAAACCTAAAAGATATTATATGTTATAAACAAAAACAATTTTCTCATACTCTAATGTTTTACTTTTTACAATAGTAAGTTTAAAATAATAAATAACATCGAGAGAAATTTTTTTAATCGAAAAAAATTAATTTATTAAGTTCTAGTAGGACTGGAAACTACTATCAAGAAATAATTGTAATACATGAAAAATTTGAATTTTTATAAAGCATATAACAAATAAATTTTTAAAAGATATCATCATTTGTAATCTTATATTGGCAACAGTTTCATATATCATGCAACTGTGTAAAAATGTAAACTGTGTAACTAAGTTTTTATAACTATTGTATTTTGAATTTCATTATTTACAGATTGAAATTTAAAAAATTTGCTTATGGGATGATTTTATATTATTCTTTTGTAATTTGACTTTCTGTCTTAATTGTAATGTTTTTGTTCTCTGATGTTACAAATTATAATTCCTTCTCTGATTTATTTAATTTTTCTTACAATTGGCAAAGGCCTCGACCACAAGTCACTGTTCACCATTCAAAGTAGAGAGGTGTGGTCGCTGCGCGAAAGGCACTCCATCAAGTCAATCAATTTAAAAAAATAATGATCATGGTTATGAAAATGGATTATTAAGGGAAACCCTCTTTAATCATTAAAAGTAGGGAAATTTTAAGAGTTATCTATAAGACTGGTAACAGATTTTTTTTTACTGAAGAGTTTTAATTTACTGTTTTTAATCATAATGTAAAAGACTAATTTTGATATTTTTATTACCAAAAACACTTTACATGCATAAATTATATTTTTAAAATTATTTTAATATAAATTTAATAACTAAGTTTAATATTAGTAAAAGGATGAAAACAATGTAGTTGATAAATAAGCATATGTATAACTGCAGAAACATGCAACATAGCCTACAAAACAAAATTCTTACCTTAAGTAGAATTACGTTAGAATTATGTTTAGAAATTACAATTATTTATGATGATATTTGTTGAACTTCCTCTGCTGTTGATTTTTTAAAATAGACGATTGTGTAGATTTTCCTGGTCTTTTCTTTTTGTGCGGTAAAATCTTTACTGCTCAACGTTAGTATTTGGGCTAAAACGTGAAATAAGTTCTTTTAATGCCATTTCTATCTCTTTTACTTCCAGTTTTTTTCACATATGAACTCTCAAATTTTTCTTCCCATAGTGTAAATTCTTCCATTGTATCAAAGAATAGTCTCCTTGGTTATAATTACATTATGAATACTTTGTAGATGCTTTTCCAATGTTAACAGTGTACCAAATCCTTGCTTATATTCTGCACACATCAATGATTTAGCAGATTTTGGATTAGATAAACCATGAAATATTTCCATGTCTTCGTAAACAGTAACTAGGTGCAAAATTCATATTGCATTCACTGCAAATATGTTGTCAAGAATTATCCATTTCTTTTATTTTCAATCGAAACAAAACCTGTTAATTAAAAAAGGGAATAATTATTATATTGCAAAGTATAAATCAATTGAGCTACTGAGATAAAATATTTAAAAATAGTATAGAATCAGCTTTTCTCAAAATCGACATAAGTGTAATAAAGAGCACCAATTTATTTTGAGAGAAATTTATAAAACTAAGAAAACTAATAATAAAAGAATAATTAGAAAATTTTTTTTCCAACAGTAATCTATGAAATAAGTAAAAAAAAAATTATAATAATAATTAGTAATAATATATAGTCAAAGAATCCATTTAGATTTCAAACAGATTAATAAATTAAATGTTTATGAAATCAAATTCCTCATGAATATGGAACCATCTAAATACATTATCAATTATTATTAAATAATTTAAAAATTAATATACAATTATTTGATTAAATTTTCTACCTTTATAATAACTTTAGGCTTAACCAGCTATGCTCCTGCTATGAAATTTTTTTTCAATCGAAACAAAGCCTGTTAATTAAAAAAAAAGGATTAATTATTATATTGAAAAGTATACAATAATTGCACTACTAAAATAAAATAACGAAATATTTAAAAATAGTCTAGAATCTGCCTTCTTCAAAACAATTATAAAACAGCAATTAAAGCTGTAAAACCAAAAAAAAAAATAACAAATCACTAAAATGCTAATTAAATAACAAATTATAATAAAATAAGTTTAATTACATGAAATAAATAATATAAATTATGAAATTATTTTAAAAAACTGCAGCACAATAAAGCTGTCGAGAAAATGGCGACACAAAGCAGAACAATTAAGAATACAGCAAATAAATATGTAAAAAAAAAAATTATTCACTGAAACGTTAATTAAGTAATAAATTAAAGTAAATGATATAAAATAAATAATATCAATTCACATACTATTTAACAACTGCAGTACAATGACTGTTCAGAGTAAATGTCGAAACACAGCACGCTACAGTAATTAAAAAAAGTGACAGCATCAACGCTTCCGGTGGGCAATCTTCCCTACAAGTTGAAGGGAGATTTCCTTTTCCCTAAAAACTGATAGCGCCACCTGGTGGTTTAATTGTTGTTGCACGATGCACAATTCCTCTACCCAGAAGCCTCGGTATCTTTTGTATCAAAATGAAAATTGCTTTCTATTTTTACTTACACCCAGAACTGGACTTCCGAGCTTTAATGATTTCTGACAGATCAGAAGTAGGAACTCGTTCTTCGTCTTTACAGGATATCAGAGTGCCCTGGCCCCGAAGGGGCCTAACACTCTTTATTCAAATCTAAAAGGAACTGATTTCAGTGAGATGAAACAGCGTATTTGTTGAATATATATCTCTATACATTATAAAAAGAGTGGTAGACTAAAATTTTCTAAACGAGGCCATTCTGTTTTTTTTTTTTTTTTTTGTAATTTTAATCGCTATACACTGAATAGATCATAGAGAGACACATATTCGTCTTTATTTTGGAAGAACAAGTTAAGTAGATTCGGTTAGTTTGATAAAACTGTAAACGAACATCTTTATAAGAACAATAATAAATATAGAAATAATAGAAAAATAATAAACAACAATAAAAACAATAATAATAGAACAATAATAAACATTTCAATTTGTATAACTGCAGATTGAAATGTTTATTACTATTAACGTTTTTACTCTTACAATTTGATTTTTCGCAAAGAATATTCAATCAGACATAAAACTATTTATATCATACCCAAAAGTATTTTGAAAATATTTTTCCTTTATGAATTATATTATTATTTAAATAATTAATTTGTAAGTTATTTAATAATTTATGATAATAATTTAATATATTTAATTTAGTGATATTTTATTTACAATTTATTTACTGTTTTTTTTTTTTTTTTTTTAATTTAGTATAACGGTTCTTAATTATTTTTTATATAAAATTTACGGCTTGTTAACATTTATTAACGATTTTTAGCAAAAATAACATTTGCACAGTAATTAAGCAAATGATAAATTCAAGCCATTTTTATATTTTAAATACCCAGAAGTCAAATTCTATGTTGGTAGTCAAATTTTTAGAACAATTTGCACTTACAATCTTTAAAAATTGAATAATAGCTAATTTTCGTTTGCCATGCTATGTTTTAAAACTAAAATAATATAAGCATTGTTTAATTTTACAATGTGTAGATTATGTTATACACAACAATATTATTCAAATACCTCATATAATTTAAATTATAACGTAGAATATGCTAATTATGAGACTTCTTACAGATATCCCTATTTATGAATTTTATTTTCTATATCTATCATTTCGGTTTTTCTTATATGTTGAAAATCAAAATTCCAATTTAAAATAAATGACTAAAATAATTAAAGCATTTTGATATTATGTCTAAATATTATAGGTCCGGATCAGAATAGATTGGAAAAAGTTTCGAGAGGAAGAGATAGAAAATGGTAGGAAGCGGTATTGGAGCGACTTTTGTTTAGAAGGACGATTACCTGTGGAAGATTAAGAAACCTGACTTTGGACCAGGAGCGATGGAGACCGCCGAGGATGAGAGGTGGAGGAGAATGGAGCGTGCTGAGACGATGGACTACTCCGTTCGGGAAAGTGCACAAGGAGCGAGTAATCCGGAACTTATGGATACAACGTGTGCGGCAATACAATCGGAGAGGTTGGCCTCGCCGACATTTCCCGAAAAGCAATCCAATTTATCTGACGAAGAGCACTGTGCACACATAACTACTGTGATCAAGAAGAAGGACACTGCACAGAATCTCTACGATGCATATGCTGCAGCGCTGACTGGATATTCTCCCGATGATGATGACCTTAAAGAGCTGAAGATACGCCATGATGATCTCCAGCTTGCAATGAGGGAGGTAAGCAAACTTGAGCTTTGCCCATTGTCATCTTGTAAAAAACATAAAATTATAAACTTTAACTCTCAAATTAAGCGCAATGCTGCCCATCTTAATAATCATGAACATGATAATGACGGTTTTACTATGCCCTCCAAAAAGCTTATTGCTAAGGTCAATTGTGCTAAAAATCCTCAACATTTAGTTGAGACCAAAAATTCGTTTGAAAAAGTTCTTATTGTAGACGAACAGGAGGAGCAGGACTCTGATAGCACCCCTATAGTTAAGAAAATGCCACCCATTATGGTCAAGCCAACAGAAAATCTAAAAACTATGCTTGCCAAATTTGACAAATTTTTTGAAAGTAAAGTTACCATCAAAATTGCGGGTGAAATGATCAAGATGTTTCCCTTCGACGAAAATCAGCACAGGGCTATAACCAGATATCTAACAGAAAACTCCGTCGAATATTTTGTGATAACGCCTAAATATCAACTATAGTCCTTTTTAAAGGTCGTTATCAAAGGCCTCTACATTAAAACTTTTGATAATGAAATAAAAGATGAGTTAATTAATCTAGGTTACTCTGTTGACAAGGTAACCCAATTAAAAGACCTAAAACCAAGCAGCCTCTACCAATCTGGCAGATTACCCTTGCTATGGAAAAAAAGCATGGAAATTTTTAAACTAGAACGATTGCTATACTTTACTGTAAAAGTTGAGAAATTTAACTTACGACCAAAGACCCTCCAATGTTTTAAATGTAATAATTTCCATCATAATGCTCATAACTGTGGATTTAAACCTAGGTGTCTTAAATGTGGTAAAGAACACTCCCATAAGGCGTGTCCAATTGAAGGGAAGCTTGAGGTGCCAAAATGCATTAATTGCAACGCTACAGGACACTTAGCAGCTTGGAGGGGCTGCCCCAAATTTCCAAAGATAAATACTAACTCTAACAGACAGGCTGCCGATCCCAAAGTTATTCCTCCTAGACAAGTTACTCCAAACATCAGTTTTGCTTCCATGCTTAAAAACAACGTAAACGCAACTGCAGCTGTACCTCCTTCAACTTTTGTAAATCAAACCCAACCAAGTTCACTACCTGGCATTGAAGATCTCAACTTATTCCAAAATGCTATTATATTAATGAAAGAATTTATTTCCTTTTCACTGATATCAAAAATCTTCCAAATTTAATAATCAAATTAATTCTACCAACAATAAAGCTGACAAGCTACAAATCTTTGCCAACTGTATATGCTCCAAACCATCTAACAATGCCACGTAGTGACTATTTTGTTTACAGGACTTGGTAGTCGAAACGTTTTCGTTTCCCCTCCCCCAGGCTCTGCGCTTCCATCGTTCACTTGCAACTGACCTTGTACGATTCGCAGATTTCCCCGTCATTACCAGTTCATCCTCTCTTAACAAACTGCTCTTAAACGTTTTTTTTATTTTTAACTTGTACTCCTTTTTTAATTAGATTAACCAATTGAAAGTATTTTTATTTTTAAGTTCTCTTTCAAACTACGTTCAGTTTGTAATTCTTCAAAATCCTCTTTTTTTACTTTATTATTTTTTTTATTAAATTATAATTAATAATTATTAAATACTTTATTGAAAAAAAAAATTTATCTTCTCCATATATTATTATCTCTATTTTAATTGTTTTTTTAAAGCTTTTTTCAATGCAATGGGCTTAAAGCTAAAGCTACAAATCGTCGTCGACCCCAGCCGATAGCCTGCGGAAATGGCGTTTGGACTGTTCCCCTGCAAAGCTCCGCATACGTGCCGAAACCCCAACTGCCTCAAGCACATCCAATTTCCCACAGTTTCAGCAGACAAGCACCTCATCTAATGAGCCTCAGTTAGACTGCTTGGACAAGTTCTAAAGTTTTTTCTAAACGGAATGGCAGCGCCGTCTCTTGTATGTGCTCCAAACCATCTAACAATGCCACGCAGTGACTATATTGTTTACAGGACTTGGTAGTCGAAACGTTTTTCGTTTCCCCCCCAGCTCTGCCATCGCTCACCTACAGCTGACCTTATACGATTCGCAGATTTTCTCCGTCATTACCATTTTACTCTCTACAAACTTCTCTGAAACGTTTTTTTATTTTTTAACTTTTACTCCTTTTTGAATTAGATTAACCAATTGAAAGTATTTTTATTTTTAAGTTCTCTTTCAAACTACGTTCAGTTTGTAATTCTTCAAAATCCTCTTTTTACTTTATTATTTTAATTATTAAATTATAATTAATAATTATTATATACTTTATTGAAAAGAAGGAAAAAAAATTCTCCTCTCCATATATTATTATCTCTATTTTAATTGTTTTATTTTTAATGCAATGGGCTTAAAGCTAAAGTAATTTCCACTTTCATATGCAAGGAGTTAACGGTTACCTAGCAACCATGGAGCTCCGTCAACTCTACAAATCGTCGAATGCGATTCTCAAATTAATGGAGTGTGGATAAGTTAAAAAAGTATTTGATTTCATTTACTCAAATTAAATGACCTTTATGTATGAAAAACTTTCTATAAAAGAAAACATGCAAATTTTTAGTTAATTATAAACTTAATTTTCTAAACATTAAACATTACGGTAAAATTGCAGAATGGCGGCCGGTGGGATTTTTGTGTCAAAAAAATCTTTTTGCTAATTTGCTCTAAGTAATCTGGTGACTGAGAAGATATTTTAATAATGTCTTTACAAATTTAATGTAACCGCAATGAAACATTCAATGCTCAGTTTATTTTATTTTTACCCTTGTGAATTTTAATAGAAATTTCATATATGGAAAAACTTATGTAGGGTACTGAGTATAACTTGATTTTTATCAATTTCTAATAAATCTTATCAAAAATGTAAATAATTTAATACTATTTTGCCCAGCACTTAGGTTGATCGCAAAGATATTCTAGATGTATATATTCAGCACGCTTAACAATTGATGCCATGAATCATACAGAAGGTGAATATGGAGATCCTAAAAATTAATATCCTCCAGAATTGTTGCATCGCTTGTAAGCATTTTCTTTTCTTTTAAATGTAACAAAATAATTATTTAAAGAAGAAAACTTTTATGATTACTTTCGTATAGACAAACTTTTTATAAAGTTTCTTCTTAAAATGTGTTTTTTATTTCTTTGTAATGTTTTAAAATACTTCATTAAAGGTAAATTAACAATAGATTTAAGTATATCATGTTTTTACATACTGTACCATGTCCAAAAAGAAAAACTATCGTACAATCACAGCTAATGCATTCTAACTATATAAGCTAATTATGATGTATGTAAATAAACCCATTACAACTATGTTTTCGATTATTTTCAAATTATTACTTATTTTTGATTAAGTCACAACAAATTGAAAGATAAAATTTCTTTTTTTTTTTAAAAATGCAACATATATAGGTTTGGCATTCATTAATTCTAAATATGTCACTATTGCATGTGACGGTGTTGCCCCATCATGAAGGATTTTCATTATTTTTCAAAAAAAATATTGAAAAACTGAAAGGTGGATATAACTGGTTTACAATTTTATAATAATAAGATCTTAAACATATTATTTACTGTTTTACTCATAAATTAATAAAATCTCGTGTGAACTCATTTTGCTTTCTGCTTTTGCTGTGTTCTATTTTAGATTCAGTATTAATGCATTTTCACTCTATTTTCTGTATATTTTTCATTTGATCTAAATCTTTCGACATGTTCATCAATAGTGCGCTCCTTACAGAAAAAGTTCTTAATGTAGAAAATAAAATTTTGGACACATATTTCATCTCAATGTCCTAAATAAGAAAAATAGATTCTCCACAATTTTATTTTAATTTTAAGACATTTTGTTTCCCAAAGCATTTTTATATATGCTTTCAAAAACTTCCTAAGCCAAATATTCAGCAATATTAAATTTGTTTTTGAAATGAAGATCTGTTAACTGAACACTTGGAAGATCCTACAAAAATACTTTATTTTACTTTGGCCTCGCGTATGAGTGGAAGTCATTATTCATACAGACAAATCCTTCTCATTCTTATTAATTCATTGCTTTCAAAAATTGTTAAGACCAAGATTTATTTTCCCACTTAACAGATACGCTATAAAAACTATATGTGCTTTCTTTTTTTTTACTAGGATACTGTACAATTTCTCTCTGTAATTTCACCTGAGATTAAACATGTATGAGTGCAGATATGATTTTCATAATAGTGAAGGGACAGCTTTTTAATGCCAGGTAAAATTTAATCCTAAAATAAAATAAATGGTCTTCTGTGCAAGAGTTAGACAAATCTCAATTTGGTACCTCCATGTTTTTGGCATTACCATCAATCTCATCATTCATCATAGTCAAAAACACAAAATAGAAACAGAAATACAATTGAACCTTAAACCAATTTTGGTGCAAAGCCTCTGATTTTGAACAAACATTTGGCAATTGCAGAATTCTTTAAATTAAAACCTAGCCTACAATTTAAACTTTAAAGCAATCATTTTTCCTCCAAAATAAATGGCATAAGAATTTGATGTCATTATCCATAGTGCAAAATTCTTTAAAATCAACCATTATTTCTACAGGAAGAGTTTATGCTGACGCAGTGTAATTATTATTTTTAAACAAAAACTTCTAAATTGTTTTAAGTGAAAGATATATTAATTACTGGCAAATTTTAAATTGTTTTTCTATTTGTGGAACTGTTTAAGTGTTGGCAGTTTTGGTATTGTGTGCTTATTCAAAATTTTGCTATTGAATATATATGAATAATCAAGACCAATACTTTTAAAAATTTTTTTTTTTTTACTTCTGATAATTTTCCCTTGCTGGAAAATTAAATTTATAATTGAAATAAACTATTAAATGCATTTCAGAAACTGCTTTTCCTGTAAAATATCAAATTTTTTAAAGCTGTAATTAATTAATTTTCGACACAAGTATTGTTTAAACCAAGTGTTCTAAAATTGTTACATTCCAAAACTTTCGTATTTCATACTTTGAAAAATTATATATGTTTAGTTCCAATGATTTCCATTTTCTTCTGAAAGGTTCAGATGATTCCTGTAGGCATTGCCAAAAATATAACATACAAAGTAGACCATATGATACTTCCAAATTTTATGCTGCAATTCTGCAAAAAAAGGCTTGTGCTTTTTTTTTATTTTTCTGTATACAGTTTTCAAAATTTTGACTTGTAATTCAGAAAATTTCAATAATACCCACAATCACCCATACATTGAGTCATTAATAATCTCTAAATTCATCCTATTTTAATGAAATTTTCTTTAGTTATTTTGAAAAATGCTACATTACTTGTTAGTCTATATATATTAAATTGAAATTATGTTCATATGGACTTCCACACTTCAACTGATCATCATAAAATTTTAACCACTTATTTATTTTTTACAATCATTGATTAGCTACTGTAATTTACAAAAAAAATGTAATTAGTTCTTTTTTAATTAAAAACAGTAATCTACCCTCACAGACCTCCTGCAGGACACTTTTTTTACATTTTTAGCTTCTGCATGTGTTGCTGGCATCAAAAGTGTTGTTTTCAGGGTACTGACATTTAAAAAAATGGGATTTTTTTTCCAAAAAATTGATGTCATGTTATATTTGTTGTGCATATCTACAGTAATATTATTGTATGGTTTGAAAGAAAATGATCTTTGATTTTGAAAGTTGTTATTTATTCTCTTGTTCTTTTAAGTTACACACACACACATACACACACAAAAAAAAAAAAAAAAAGGAATTATTGTGAATAATTTTCAAAGATGCCACAAAAAAAACATCTACTTGAAGAAAATTTGTAATAAAATAGAAATAAATCTTCTGAAATATTTAATTTTTCACCTTAAAAAATTTGAAAAAAAAAAATTTATTTTTTGTAAAGAAGTAATGCCCAGGTAACATCTGTTTGTTTTTTAATAATGTCAAAAGTCACCTTTTGTGAATGTTTGATTTAATAATTTAATTGGATTACCAAAAACATGTTTCATTTTAAAACCATGATCATCAATGTCACTATAGTTATTGTTGTATATTCCATTAAAAATGTACAACCTGCTTGGATCAATTTATATACATGTGTTTCAGCCAGTGAATAATAAAAAAGCCAAAAACAACGAAATAGTTTAAATAATGGTTTTTGCATCTGGCATAGCAACATAAATATTTTAAAAGTATCTGTCGAATAATTTAAAAAATAAAAGATTTAATTTTTTTGTTATTTTACATCATTCTTAAAGGGGATATATATATATATATATATATATATGCAACCAAATGTTTTTTTCAGAATGCATTGAAAATAGATGAAAATTAGTAAAAATAAAAATATACGAACCTATGTATTGATATTCAATTATAGAATATGAAAGCCTTGTTTTTAATCATTCACCACTTTAATGGTATTTTACAAAAACAATAAATTTTTTAAATATTTATTACAAATTTCTTGCTTCTGAAAATTTGTTTAAAGGTTTATTTTTTCATTTTATTTTTGTTTTTCTTCTAGTGAAATAAATTTCAAGAAAAGATCTGAAAAAGATCAACTTTCTGTGCGAGAAGTAAAAGCTGAACATATAGGAAAACTGGATAACTGTAAGATGCACTACCGTGAAATCAAACCAATGCTTGTAGTTTCCAACTTGTACTTCTGATCAGTGTGATGCTGAAACATTCAAAACTGTATGTATTATTTTTAATATTAAAATATTCGGATCATTACTGAATTTTTTTCAAATTATATTTTTTTGAATCTTAAATTTTTACCTTTACCACTTGCTTTAAAATATAAGGTTAAAGGTTAACATAAAGTAAAATTTAGTTTTTAAAAGTCTGAAAATTCAGCAAAAATATTTCAATTTATCTATTTTTTTTCTTTATTTTATGTTTTAAAAATATTTTTACTGATATTCTGATTAATATTATCCATTCAAAAAAGCTTTTAGAATGTAGTATTCTTTTTTTAAAAATTTATTTTAAAATTTTATCTATGTATTAAAATTATGTATATATATACATATAAGTTATTTTGAACAAATTCCAGCAAAGTTTTTATAAAAATGGGACAAGCATAGTTTTTATAAATTTTTGATTGGAACATATGGGTGAAAATGCTGTGCACACAAACAAGAAAATAGGAAGAACACACTCTTAATTTATTAGACAAACAAGTTTGTTAAATCCTATGTGCACAATCTTAATTTTACGTACCTTATGTGTGCAATCTCATTTGCATTGGAACAAACTGAGCACACCAAGGCAATCATGGATCTATCTATGAGGTGGTAGTCCTGAAATGTTTTTATGAAAAAATTTTCAAATATGGGATTATATTCTTAATAAAAGAATAATTTTCATGTAAAACTGAAAGTATTGGCTGTTGCCGATGAATTGAAAATTAATTTTTCACAAATTATAAAAATTTGTAAGTACTATTTTCATGAAAATTTTAATGTGTTAAAACAAAACAAAAAAAAAAAAAAAAAAATTCCTCCATTTTCATATAAATTTTAATATTAAAAGGGAAATATGTATTGCAAACCTTTTTCTATAACAATAATACCTTATTTTTATATATATGTAGCCATAGTCACTATTATATATACAATCGAAGTTTAATACCTCCGACAGGCAATTTTAAATGGCAATTTTTTATGTACCTTTTTTGCTAAGTCTTATTTTTAAAATCTTAGAATTTGAAATTGGCTTTTATGTAGTATTCTTAAAATCTTAGTTTTTTTGATTTTAAATGCTATTTTAATATATTATATTAGCATTTGGGCAGAAAAATTAAAATTATGCATGCTATTTTTAGTTATTTAAAAAAATGCATGCAATATTGAAAATCACTGTTATGAGAAAATTGCATTTGTAATGAAAAATATGATATTAAAACATTTTGATTTTCATAATAGTTAATTTATGCTAGTACAAAGCTTATTTTAATATATTAACATTTTTATCTTACATTTTATTTGAAAAAAAAAAAAGTGTATGCATGCAATAGTTTTGTAGAAATTAGGTGTATGATTTTTAAAGGGAGTGGAAAAGGTAGTAGGGATTTGCAATGAAAAAATTATCTTAAAACATGCTGAAAATTTAACAGTTTGTGCTTTCAAGATGACATTTTTCTGGGTTTATTAGAAAAAAAAGAAAGTGTATTTTTCATAAGAGAGCATCTTTTATTGAGGTGTTTGGGTGTAGGGATTTTCAATCTTCCCTAAAAAACTTTGTTTTCGATACATGAAACTGTATTCAAATTTGCCCTAATTTTTTCTAAACATACATGGAACTGTCTTAGTTGTTACCATTTTAAGTATTTTCTAAGCAAATCTGTATGGCAAAAATAAGTTATGGTATACTTTTTGAAATTTGACATGACTTTCAGTTGCAATTTTTACGAAAGTAATGCATTATTAGAAAGGTATTAAAATGTATATCATTTCTTAAAAATAATTTCTACTATATTGGATCTCATAACCATACATCTGTAAGAAAATAATTAAATTTTTTCTTATGATTATTTTCTTGGTGAATATCAATTTAAAATTATTTTTAAAAACCTGTTCACAAAAACAAATTTTATTATTTTAATGGATGATGTGGAACAAAAATTTATTTAGTCAAAGAATTAACTTATTTAGTCCTATCAAAATAAATAATATAAGATAAGATGAATTCAATAATAATTTGGAAATTACATATTGTAAAGTTCTTTAGATTTTATTAATTTTTATCTTAAAATTGGTCATTTTATTTTATGTTTATAAAGAGCAATTAATAAATTTTAACATTTTCTTATATGTTTCTTATCAATTTTGATGAATATTGAACTCTACAAGCTTATTAATATAAAGATAAAATATTTTGTTTATCAAAATTTATATTAATGTAAATCATTGTGTATATTTTAAATATAATGTATAGCTAATGTTTTTCATGCTATTGCTTTCTTCACATATTGATGTTTCATAAATTTAAAAATGTTGTTTTTTAGAACAATTTTGATTTTAATTATTGTGTTTATTTTATTCAATTTTTTAAAAATATTATAAATTATATATAGTTGTATCTTTCATTTTGTAAATAAGTTAAAAAAAAGATTCCTATTAAAATTGTTAATGAATAGCATTAATTATGGCATTTTTATTTAGACTATAAACTTATGTACTGTCATTAAAAATATTATTTATAATTTTTATAAGATATATAAATACAATAAAGAAATGTTTTGTAATTTTAGATTAATTCTTTGTCATTCATGCCTCTTATTAACTGTGAAAATGAAACCTGTCGATTCCAGAAATCTGAGGAAGACTGTATTTCTGCAGACTCGTGGTTCAAAGTTTATCAACTTTCAAGAAATCAAAATCCAAGAACTTGTGAGTTGCTAAACTTTATTTAAATAAAAAAATATATAAAATCTTATTTATTAAATAATAAAAACGATTATTTTTTATATATTTTCTAATAATAGAACTTAACTGAGATTTAAAATAGATGCATTTAATTTTTAGTTGAATTTTATCAATATAATGAGCACCGTATTAGCATAATAAAAGTAAAAGATTACAATTATGTATGTTAAAAAGCTGTATAAACAATGTGGGTCCTGTTTTTAAATTTAGCGAGATCCAGTTTAATAGCATTTTTTTTTTCTCTTAATCATATACTTTCCCTTAAATTTTCTTTGTTTTATAAAGTAGGTAAATCATTTAGAACTATTTTATTTTTAAGTATTACAATATTTAAAAAGCCTATTTTCGTTTAAAAATATTTTTAAACAAGTTCTGGTATAACATAAAAATCATATATTTGTTATTTTTAAAATGCAGCAAATATTATTACAAAAACAACAACCATTTAGTGAGATTGTGTTGAAACCAGGTTTGCACAGAATATAGTTTTGAGTACCATTGATTTTGATTAAATCAAATTCATGGTTTTCAAAAACATATCTTAATTAATTCTCTGAAATCTAAAGAAAAGATTGATTTTTAATGCATATATTTTGTTTGTCAGCTGTTTTGTAATACTAATTTATAAGATTATTATAAAAGCAGGAGTTTTTCAAACACTCAAATATAAAAAACATTTACTCGCCATATATTTCTGTGTATAAGCTGATATTTTTTAGAACTTTTTCTAAAGCTAAATAATGGGAGTTGGCTTAAATATGGATCTGTTGTTTATGTAAAAAATATAGATACATTTGCATTAGCTGGGCACAAGCAATAAATCATTAAATATAGCAAGTTTATAAAAAATACTTTTAAATGACGTGAATGAGTTGTTTTATTTTCGAAATTGTGAAAACTAGATTATTGCATTGTCACCAGAACGAAAAATCTGACATTGACAAAATATAAATCCCAGCTAATGGGAAAATGCAAAACTGTACACCAAAAATAATAAAGAATGTTGTAAATAGTTAACACATAAAAATAAAAAAGAAACTTGCCTTAACAGAATTATAATTATAGTTGATGGTGTCCTGCATTTATTACTTTACAGCTATTTGATTGGAAAATATTCTACTTGTTTCTCTTGCTTGCATTGCTCCATTTCAGTTTATATATGGGTTTTGAACCTTGTGTAAAAGTTTTTGAGGAAAAATGCACTTTCAACTTATATTTGGAAATAAGCAGTATTTTATTTAACCATATTCTAGTTTGAAAATTGATGCAGATTGTTGAATAAGCATTAATGCATAAAATTGAAAAGCAAATATGATCTTTTTCACCATTATAAAGTTAATTCTTGCTTTTTTCAGAGTGATCAAGTGCCAGAAGGTAACATTCCTCATACCAAGACCACTGCAGAGCTGGTGTATATCTTCCAATTGTCAAAACTGGTTTTAGGCAAATGTCTTGAGGATTGCTAGCTGATACTTTCTTGAAAGCTCATGTATGTTTTGTGTGTTGTTTGTTGTTATTTGTTTGTGAATGTAATAACCTTTTAATCACAATCTTTGTAATGATATTCAAATCTAGATTATTATTTTGTAAGTTGATTAAGAAATTGCTTTAAATTAGGCACATTCTTAAAAGGTCATGTACTAAGAAATTACGCTTTTGAAGCTATAGAGTATAGTATTGTGAAACTTCAAAATGAAAGTTGAGTTTTACTTAAAATTTTCATTGACAGAACATTCAGTACAATTATTTGTAATTTTTATAGGAGTTTTTATTTTTATAGAATATCTTTATTTCACATTGATATATAAATACTTTCATTTTTTTAATTTTAAATATTAAATTATATAAACTTCACTTAAGAATGTTTAATTGAAAGTTTTAAACAGAGCATTTCATTTAATTTCCATTTATGAAATTTTATCAGTGATAATATTTTTTTATTTAATGAATGTTTTGTCAATTTTGTAGAGAATTGTAAAAATGAACAAAACAGAAGATGATGAGTTGGAAGATCATGAATTGACTCACGCTGAAGCAGATGAAATTCTGAGTAAGTGGCTTTTTATAAAATTTTATTATGAATATAGCTTTTTCAAAAATTTACATGGCTCATATTTATTAACAAAATCGATATTATGAAGGAATATATATATTTTTTATAATTTTAAGTGTTTTTTTTATTCCAAATTTACTTATAAAATCAAAACAACCGTGAAGACAGCTTTATTTAATTTTCATTTATTACAAGCAATTATAATTTTTGGAAAAACATTGTTATAATTATGTTGCATTTTGTTATGATTCCCTAATGTATGTAATTTGTATTATACAAGATTTTTAAAAATTATATAAATTGTCAAGATTTAAGAATTTGATCTTAAATAATTTATTTATTATATATTATAAAGAACTACAAGATTATTTAATGTAATTTAATTATTTCATTGGCTAATAATATATTTTGGGCCTGAATGGCCGAGTGGCTAGCTCTCTGGCGCTCAGTACCAGGATTTTGGGTTCGAGTCCCGGCGATGCCATGGATGTTTGTAGTGGTTTGGAATCCACTTTAAAGTTTAGGTCCCAGTCTAGCATGACTGTTGGGCATGACAAGTCTACCCTGTAAAAAAGAAGACATCTTATGTTTCAAATCTGCCAATAGGCGGACGGCCTTGGCCCACCATGGGGCTGTTGCACCAATCATGATGAATAATACATTTTATTTTTTTTACATTGAATCATTTAAAATAAAATAATTAAATTCTTGAATATCTAGGCATTAAAATTCCTTATTTGAAATTTTATATAATGCCTCTTATTCTGTACCTATATTAATGTAATAATAATAAAACATAATAAGTAAATTTAAGAATATTCACAATTAAATGAAAGACACGTAACAAAGGTGTTTAAAAGTCAAATTTTATTCTAGAAACAAAAGAGTATTCTGAAGCTGCATAATGCATTCAAAAATGTATTCATTTTTCTGACAAAATTTTTAAAAATAAAAATATCCACAACAGAGACTGCAAAATATTTATAATTTTTTTAATGAATTTATAAAAAATTTTGGTATAAATGGAAGAAAAAATTGAAAATATTTGAAATTGTAGAATTAATGTTAATTTTTTTAATCATATACATTAAATTCTATTGTAGAAAAAAAAATATTTTAAGCTATATAATAAAAGTATGTCTATTTCGCCAGTTTCTTTGTTCAAGTTGTATGAGTTTATAAGGAAAGAATAGCCAGAACTTTTTCTTAAAAGCAAAATAGATGTTATTTCTTATTACGTACACATTTTAACTTTAAATATTAAATTCACTTAATAAAGAAAAATTATATCTTATTTAATTTATGTGAAATTTAACTGAAATTTGTTACTTTTTATTATGTATGTACAATTAAGATGTATAAAGTTGGAAGTTATTTAGAAGCTGTCATTGCATGAAAAATGATGAATATTAATAGTTATTATTAAACATTTTGTTGATCATAAAAATCTTGTGTAAATGGATGCAAATAATATCTATATTTAAAAGTGGCTGTTTTAACTATTGTTTGTAACTTGCTGATAAGAAAGTTTAATTTAAGTATTGAAAATTAATTTATTCTTGTATGCAGAATTATGTGTTGTGAGCAAGCTATTTTTAATGTTTTTAAAAATAATATAAATTTTTTTTTCCCTTTTCAGATACTTACAATTATGATATTATGGCTAGCAGTATTTCACCTGAAATTTTTAGTCACCATGATGTTAAAAAAAGTGTTGATAGAAATCAAATGGCATGAAAATAAGAGGTAAATATTAGTTGAATGCCCTAAAGGTTTTATATATGTTTTCCAAGTTAAAAGATTATAGTTTTAATATTCATCATTTCCAGTTTTTATATAATAGAATTTTTGTCATAATTTTATTGTTAAATTATAACTAGATATACTTTATATTTAATTTCTTAAAATTAATTAATATCAAGCAGCCAGTTACATACATTTTTAGCACTTAACGTAATTTTAGCCACACAAAGTTTATTATAATATATTTATATCTTAATTAAATTTTATGCACATACTGTTTTATACATTTTATGTTTATAATTTCCTTCAAGTCTTATATATATGTATATATTTATAAGATTTCTGGTTGTATAACACACACATCAATACATTATTTTAAAGTTTTTCTTGTTATATTTTGTGGTTTATAAAACATAGAACTCAATTACAATTATGTATATGAGGGAAATGCACTAATTTAAAGTTTATTGATTTTGGTGCCAATTTAATTATTATTTAATCAATATTCAATTATTATTATGTGAATGAATTAATATCAAATTAAATTTTACCATTATGCATACAATGTTTTGAAATTGTTTTATATTTTTCCTTCAAAGGTAACATCAACATATGCTTAATGGGAGATGACGGAGTTGCTAAATCACAACTTTTATCCTTCATTGATCGTTTGGCAACAAGAAGTGAGTATTACTTTTCTTGAATTTTGTATTTCAATATTATATAATTGTTAAATGCATTTATTTAATTATTTTCTTAAAATTTTATATCAGCCTTTTTTTTTCTAAATGTTAAAAAAAAAAAGAGTATATACAAAGGAATTATAATATTAATTTTTAACAAAAAAAATATTTTTTTTATTTAAAATTTATTTTTAAATTAATTATTTTTTATTAAAATTTTATTTTTAAAAAAACATACATCAAATTCTAAAGCATTATACCCAACATCTATTACTAGTTTGATTTAATTAAGTAATAAAACTACTTTTTTAACTATATATTGGGTTAGCAAGAAAGTTCTTTTGGTTTTCAACATTTTAAAAGCATTGCAAAACTGAAGTAATTTGCTAACTCAATACTTGCAAAATTTGTACAAAATTATTAGCAGTGGAAGAGGTGAAGGCTTGGCAGTTGTATTATTATGTTTGAAATCATCCTCCAATTTCTTTTAGCTGCTTAAAACTGATTAAATAAGGAAACTCCTATGATTCCCTTTTATGATTGATTCCACTTGAAATTCTTATACTGTCAGCACCATTATAGAAATATCATGAACTAAATACTGTATGCCCTGTAGATAAAGAGAAATAACTTATTATTGTAATATTTTGGTGTTGCCTTTTAAATAACAATAGTGTTGGTTTAAAATTAAATGTCAAAAAGCATTGCAGCATTGAGGAATCAAGAATTAAAAGACTGGAGTATTTGAAAAGATTTTTATGAATACACCATTCCATTCATGCTAGAAACTTGACAGATAGTGTTGTATTTTTAATTTCCATGTCATTTGTAATTTTTATACAAACTGTTGTTTACATCAAGTCACAATTATCGTTACTAAAGTGCCAGCCTTCATTTTTACATCAAGGTTTGTTATTGTTGTACAGTTTCATAAAAATAAATGAGACACTTAATAATTTTATTTTTATCATTAGATATTCACATATGTTGATTGTTAAAAAATGGCTCAAAAGAACTAATTTATGGCGCAATGGAATTAATTAATCACTAACTCAAAATTTTTCCATTACAGAACGCAAAATTTTAATCCAATCAATTCTGCTTAATGAAATTATTATATATTTTTTCCCATATTTTATTATTGAAAATAACAGTTCAAATGAATTTAACCCTTACCTGCCGTTTATGAGATGCGCTCCCAGTGTACAAGGCATGAACCTTTTAGCTTTCATGCGTTTTTAAAAAACCTTTTTACTTTCATAGAAAAAAATAAAATGTAAAAAAAAACAAAAATTCTAAATTTAAAGTATAGAATAACAGTGTAATAAAACAGATGTTAGAACTTATCTGCTGTGTGATATTTCCTAAAACAAGAATTCTTTATTGTTTCATATGTAAAATATGATAGGAGAAATAACTATTTATTTAAATGTCTAAACTTGTTTTTATAAAAACCAAGTCACATAAACCAAAATCACATTCATTATTGATAGCTGGTTTCATGACGAAACGGAAGCAAAAGAAGAATAAAAAAGCACGACCTACTCAAACAGAAGCAAAAACTGCACAGCTATGACTCACCGTTTCCAGAAACATCCTTTACCAATACCCTATCCTTTTCTCGAAATAATAAAATCTTTTTCAAACATTGTCAAGGTCATTTGTGGCATTCAAGACCGTGGGAGCAGTTTCTTTTATAGCAGCGCAATGCAAAGGATCATACTTCGGAAGGCGTATATATACGCCGGCGGCAGTGAACGCATCGGTTGAGTGAGGCGTATATATATGTCGGCGGCAGTTAAGGGGTTAATGAATAATATTTTGTGTTTGTTAATGTGGGTTTTTTTTTTCCCCACCAATCGAAATAAAAAATATACTTATAGTGGCATTTTTGGTGTTTAAAAAAGAAAAACCATTATAAAAATTAATTATAATATGCTTAATTTTATAGGATGTGTTTCTAGTGTTATCAATCCTTAAGATATGATTTTATTATTATTATTATTATTATTATTTATTTATTTATTTTTTTTTTTTTGTGCTGAAAGTTGATGAGATATTCAAGAAAAGGTTAGATAGCAGCCAGGATTTCCAAATTTAAAAAAATTATTATAAATCTGCTCTGTTATACATATTAATACTATAAATCATCTTGCTTTCATTCCAAGAAATTATAACTATCACAGTTTAAAAATGTTTTACAAAAGAATTGGAAGCATTAAAAAGTAAAATAATAAGATATAGTGATAAACTCTGAAATGTAGTGGCTAGTAATTAAAAAGGAAGGTAATTTTATTAAATATTGTAGTATAAAGGTAGGTGTAATTAAATATTATCAAATTAATATTATTTTATGTTGTATACTTTTCTGTAAGTTTTGTCAGAAAAATTGGTGGATATATCTATGTTCCACTTACAGAATCAATTATACTAAAGATCTTTGGGTTCCATGGAAAAATTAATTTTGTTAATCAACTGCAACTGCATTGAGTTCTCTTCGAGCAAATTTCTAACAATACATCTTGTTTGAATTCCTACCCACCTTACTGTATCTCATGTTCCTCTTATGTATTCTACAAACAGTTCGAGGGAAGTGATTCTGTTCTGAAAATGCGTATCTTTTTAAAATGTTTATTTTCCATCTCTGAAAAAAGTATATATTACTGTAAAAATGAGTATCCATTGCTGCTGAGTTACAAGTGCTTCATATTTAAAAAATGGCATTCTATATTTTTTCTGTTGAATGCAGTTAATAACATAATATATTTATATATTAATAATTAATATTCTTTCTATATTCATTGCCTTTTATCTGATTTATTCAAAATTGTAAAAATTCAATTTTCTTTATTGTTGTAAAGGTCAGTACACAACAGGTCGAGGTACTTCTGGTGTAGGTTTGACTGTTTCTGTCATGAAAGATCCAGTTACTGGAGAGATGACCTTAGAAGGGGGTGCTCTTGTTTTGGCTGATCAGGGAATCTGTTTGCATTGATGAGTGGGACAAAATGATGGATTCAGATAGAACAGGAATTTTCGAAGTTATGGAATAGCAAACCATTTCCATTACAAAGGTTTGTTTTATTATTGTTCTATATATATATATATATTTGGGTTTCATCATTCTTGGGTTGGATAAAGTCACTGACTGTGAAACACTCAACTGCCAGACTTTTTTTTATTTATGTATGATGTTTGTGCTAAATCTTGTGTTTGTTAAATATATTTCTGATAATTTGTTTACCATTATAAATTTGTCCATTTTTAATGTCAAGATTTGAAGGTAAATTTTTTTTCCAAGTATAAAATACATATCTTAAAAGTCAAATTTCTTTATTAATTATTAAAAAGAAAAAATTTACCTCCTTTAGATTTGTTTAGTAATAATAAAGCCTCTAAAAAGAGAGTGTATTTTTTATATTCATATTTATAATCATTGTAGTTTCTATAGAATTTCATCTACTAATTCATTTACTTTAAATTCTTAAATTTTAGTCCAGACAACTTTAAAAAATAATTATAATAATAAAAAACACATGATGAATTATGTTTGAAGATATAGCTATAAAGCAATTTCAAAAAATGCTAAACAGGTTGCCTGTATTAAATACAAATGATGTGAAAAATATATATTGCAATGTTAATAATGATGTTCTATTTGTATTGATTAAATACCGGTGTGCAAATTAATTTTTTTAAATGTATTCCATGATACTTTTAAGAAGTACAGTGTCAAATATTGGGAAAATACTTAAGATATTTAGTAATATGTATATTTTAGTATAAAACTGGAAAACCATCTTTTTTCTTCTCTATTTTCTATAAAATGATTATTATGAAAACTTATTTAAATAATTAAAATGTTATATTAGTCTT
Organism: Caerostris extrusa; assembly: GCA_021605095.1. Taxonomy (NCBI): domain Eukaryota; kingdom Metazoa; phylum Arthropoda; class Arachnida; order Araneae; family Araneidae; genus Caerostris; species Caerostris extrusa. The sequence goes on along the minus strand of BPLR01011344.1, from coordinate 450 downwards.
AACTTCATTTCTATTGATGGAATAGAAAGATTTATTGACATGTAAAAACTGCTGACGTACTGTATATTTTAAATTTTTAATGGTTAATAGTGTGTCAATGCTTTTTATGCTGCATGTTCTTTATTATTTATTATAAAAAACTAAAATAATGCTTTCTCTACAGTACAATTAAATGTAATTAATATTTTTTAATAAATCAGTTATTTGCAACAATCAATAATTTGGTATTTTATTATAAATAACTAAATTCCATTATTTGATGGCCTTAATTTGCTTCTTTTTTTTTAATTATAAAGTTATTCGCTTATGGCTATCATTTGATTGACTTTGTAATTTATCACTTACTGGATAAGTTGTTGAAACACAATATTTTATTCATTTTAAGGCTGGAATATTGACTACTTTAAATGACAGTGTCCATATTAGCAGCTGCCAATCCTGCATATGGAC
>BPLR01011343.1:0-75596 GCA_021605095.1 Caerostris extrusa | reverse complement strand
TATTTGAATCCCTTTTATTTCATTTTACATTTTCTCAAAAAATTTTACTGGCCTTAAAGGCCTAAAGTTTTTACTCAGGCTGTATATGAAAATTGTTATATGTACAAAGAGACAAAGGGTGTACTTCGGAGCAAGATTAAAAATCTTCGACTCAAAAATATTAAATTTTAGTTTAAGTTCCCACAAAAGTTTACATTTTAGCATTTGAACATTCAAATTATTAATGTGAAATTCGTATTATCATGACTGAAAATAGTTTCGATCCATAGGATTTAAAAAGAAGAAAAACAGTAAATAAAAATTTCATTTGGATATCTTTTTCTGTCTGTATCTTTCAGGATGAAGATAATCTAAGTGATATATATCTAACTGTCGGGTCAATCAATATTCAAATGACCTCGAATCCCTTCTGATTCTTAATCAGTGCTTCCCTCTATCACTTGTATGAATTGTTAAATAACTGGAAAATTCTTTCTGAAAAAAAAGATGTTCAAAATATAAAATCTATTGAAAATTACATATGCAATACACCTTTTTAAAAATTAAAAATAATTCAATATAAATATAATCTCCGTAAAAATTTTACTAATGCTATAGAATGACAGTAACGTTGTTTTATAAGGTTTTGTAGCATTATTTTTATAACGTTAGTCTTTTAATCATTATCTTTTTATAACGTTAGTCTTTGCAATATTTTGAACCATTTGGAACACTTGTTAAACATATTCTACGTCAAACAACCATTAAATTTTACAATAAAATATCTTGATAAATTCATTTTTATTCATTCAAATAAATTATAGATGTTGAATTATTTAATAAGAATTCATATACAGTGTATGTGAATAATAACGACAACAAAAAACCCACATATATTGTTTGAATAAATATTCCACAAATTAATAAAAACAATTTAAAAATTATAAATTTTAAACGTCAATCAACAGGACAGGTGGATATTTTCAGTAGTAAATAATATGTCCGTTTATTTCAAAGTCAAAAACTTCACCGTAAAAAAATAATCTAATTTTGAGTAAATTAAATTGAAATGGAAGGAGGTGACCTGAATATATTTTGTAAATATTAAAAAATCTTGATTAATTTAATCAAAAATTCTCACTTATTCGAAATTAATATTTAGAAATAGAAATATGTTTGGCGAAAGTTGAATTTTTCATTGCGTCAATAATAATAGCTGTTATTAGTTTTACGAAAAGTGCAACTGGATTTTCGTGTAAATGTGGTTAAAATAATCTTTACATGAAAAATTATAATTTTTCAAATTATGTGCAATTGGGAGAGAAATATAAAAGAAAAAAAATTATTGAGCTTTAGTTGTGCTGCCATCTAGTGTAAACAAACGTTATAAAACATCACACAGTTCAATTATAGATATTTAAAGATTTTGTTAAGTGATAGTAATAAAAAGTTTTGTAATTAATTAATAATTCAATATTCATGATTAAGATGAAATTTTTCAAGTATATATAAATTATAAAAATATTTATCAAAAGAATTTTCAGTTTTCTTTTTGTTATTATCGATTTATACATTATGACTTTGCGCCCTCTTTTAAAAAAAAATTAAATTTAAAATTAGATAAAATATATACAATCAAATATTTATTATAGATGAGGATAAAACTTTTATGAAAATATTTTTAAAAATAGGAAAATTTTGAAATTAAAAATAATGTAATAATTTTTTTTAATAAAAATAAGCTGCGAATGAGATAAATAAATAAAAAACAAAAAAATTGATAATGAAAAAAAAAATAATAAATAAATAAAACTCAGATAATTTTATATAAATTTACAGTATAAAAGTTTTTTTATATAAATTAAAGATTACTTACTACAGAAAGAATAAATGCGACCTAATACAAGTTATGTTATTATTTTTTATAATATTAGTAATTAAAAAAAAAATGTAGTATTTGATTATAAAAATAATGTAATCGTATAAAATTACTTAACTGATAGATTTATTATTTCCAAAAATTATTTTGTTTATTATATTAATAAAACGTCACCGAATAAAATACCAAATTAAAAATTGCGATCAGGAAGAATTTCCTAATTTAATATAAATAAGAAAAAAGATTTACGTTTCTTATTAGAGTTTTTTTAACTCAAATATTTTATTTATTGTATAACATGTAATAAATATTTGGTATATTTTGGATTCAGTAAAAGAAACTGAGTTTGAACTTCTGTAGCATTTGAGAAAAAAACAAACCTTTCTTTTTGTAGCATTTGAAAAAACTGACAAGACATGGAAAAAGTTTCAATTTGCAAATAGTATTTATAAATACAAATTCTATATTTTGTCATACAAAGAATAGCCCAACTTAGTTAGTATTTTAGTGGTCGAATGCTTTTTTTACTAATGAAATTGCTTCCGTTTAAAAGATAAATTTATTGGTAGAAGCGAAAAAGAAAATCACCAAAAATTGCAGAACATATTAAAAAGTGCATGCATTTCACATTTTCACTGATATTGCTAATTTTGTTTCTGATAGAATTTTTAACTCTTTTCAAGTGTTTTATTATTTTTTTCAAATGTTAGCACATTGCATATATCATGTTCCATGTAATGTTCATTTTTATTTTTTATTTAATTATCTTTAAAAAATTCAGGAATTTTTAAGGCAATTCCTATGTTAACATTACTTGTTAAATTAAAATTTGTGCCGAGGAAGAATAGATTCGTTCGATCGTTCAGGATGAGATGTATTATTCAGAATTTTTTAGAGCATAAAATATTTTTTTTTAATTTATTATATATATATTCATTTTATGGTAATAAAAAGTATTAATTTTGCATAAAAAATTATTAAATAGGTAAAGTACACATGACTTCAAAATTCTATAAGATCTAGATATCATCATCGACGTTTTATAAATAAAAGTCATTTTAACACTAACTAATTAACTCCCCGACACTACAGCCCATGGTGGGCCAAGACCAAATCTACCTATTGACAGATTAGGAGACACGAGATATTATCTTTTTAAGGAATAGGGTTGTCAGCCCTACTCCCAACGCTACAGTCATATTAGATCCGGGACCTACGGTTTTAAAAGTGCATTCGAACCCCTACAAACATCCATGACACCCATCCATACATTTGGGACTCGAACCCAAAAACTGTGGCACCGAGCGCCAGAGCACTAGACCATTTTAACACTAACAACTTTCTATTGCTTTTTAAATCCTTAATAACATGAAAATAGTAATAGTATTGATATCGGTGTTTAGATATAAATAAGTATATATTTTTACTTCGTAATTAATAGTTGCCAAACAAACTGTCTTAATTTAATACCTTTATCAGAAAGATTTTTAATGGGATATTCTAATTTTGAACAAGTTTAAAACATATTTTAGCCTTTATAAATGGCTTTATGGATTTAAAATCCTTTTATTTTTAATGCACTTTATTGACTATCGAACGGTAACACTTTATGTCAAGCTAGGTATTTTTTTATTAATATTTGACGCATAATTTCTTGACATTGTGTAACGGGATGCATAAAATATATTTGGAACAATGACTTCATTATCCTTCGGTATGAGCTGCAATAAAATTCTCAGGCAATAAACTGCATTACCTAGGACAGCAGCTTAGGTGGGCTGGTGTGTGTCTTAATAATTTCTTTGTCATAATAATCACCCAATTGGCTGTGTTTTTTATTCAGCCAATTTTATCAGTTTTCCTTAATGAATCATCTAGTAAGTTGCAGCCTGATGGTTAATTGACTAGCTCTTTGGTATTTGGTAATCTAGGCTTCAGGTTCGAATACTGGCGGTGGATAGATGTTTGTTAGTGGTTCGGAATCCACGTTAAACTGTAGGTCTCATTCTAATTAGCCTAAAGTGTGCATAAAATGACCATAGAGCGACAACTATCCAAGTCAATTTTCTAATTCTCTCTCTTTATCAATATATATATATAGTTTTAATCATGTTCGTAAATGGGGCATGCAATAAAATGAAGTGAAGGGCTTTCATGGCCGAGTGGCTATCGCTCTGGCTCTCGGTACCACAGGTTTCGGGTTTGAGTCTCGGCGGTGCCATGGATGTTTGTAGTGGTTCGGAATCCACTTTAAACCGTAGGCCCCGATCTAACAGGATCGTAAAAAGCGTTGCGGGGGCAGTGTTACTCCGCGTCTGAGGCTTGTTTTCAAGCTACACGCACCTCCTGGGTAATGCAAAGGGAGTAACGTCTGTGCAGCGCTTGCCTTAAAGGCATTCAAGACAGCTGTCTAAGTATTTGCCAGCTGCATTAAAAAAAAAAATAAAAAAATAAAGTGATTTTAAATTTAATTATTTTTTACATTTTAAGCCCAATTACATCACCTAATTTAAAATTTTAAAAATTAACTTATAATTAAATTATAATTATGCATCGTTCTGATCAAAATTACTAACAATAGCGGTATTCAAGGAATATGAATAAAAAAAAAAAATAAAAAAAAAAAGAGACAAACTTCCTTTATTCGTACCAATTGTTAATTTTTTTTCCAATAACTATTTTGGGAATACATTTCTTTTAATACTAATGAATCTGTTTTATACTAAATTAGGAAATTAGTACAATGAGCAAAAAAAAAAGATTACGTTAATTTGAAAGCGTACACAAGCGAACGAATTTTTTTCTGAAAATAATTAGACGACTAATTACCGGTATATCTTGTTTAATTACAGTAGAATCGGAATTAAACAAGTGGTACTTGAAGCAATTATGCAATCTGAGAATTTTCGCTCATTGTTAAAACTTATTTCTAAAAAAAAAAGTTTTTGTTGTAAACTAAGACAATAAAAAAAAAAATAATAAATAAATAAAAAAAAATACAATTATAAAAATGACATAAAAATATCGAATTTTTTTTAAATTCGATTACAAAAAATCAATAGAGGTTTCTATATATTATTATTAAGGATAATCAATGGGCAATTAACTCTTGCGATTATTATAAAATCATTGTAAATAGAAATACATAAAATTATTTAAAATTTAGCATAATGAATAAAGCATTCTGTGATTTTTGGTTTAGTTTGTCGCTCAACGGTGATTTTGTGCACACTTTGGGCTAAATAGACCGGGACCTATAGTTTAACGCGGATTCCGAAAAACTAACAAACATCTATGCTACCGCCAGGTTCGAACCTGAAACCTGTGGTACTAAGATCTAGAGCGCTACCCTATTGGACATCAGTCCGCTAAAGGTTTGGTGAAATATAAATAGAAAAAATTTAAGCTTTGCATATAATAATTAGAATCCACTTTAAACCGTAGGCCCCAGCTTAATATGACTGTAGTGCGTTGGGCTGGTAGCCATAAACCTTAAAAAAGAAATCATCTTCTATCTTAGAAAAGGCCAGTAGGCAGATGGCTTTGGCTTCCCACGGGCTGTAGTGCCGGTGAGTTAGTTAGTTATATGATAATTATCTCAGTAGTAACCTTTCCAGCTTAACGTGATGGAGGTATGTGGTACCAATTCACTGATAGCTTTTATTGCAGCGTCTGCTTTTGGAAACGAATAAATAACATGTAATAACATAACTAAATAACATGTAGACGGCCTGGTGAGAGTTTCCTAGATTTAATCCCATACAGCATGCAATTTGGTATTAACCCTTAAAAGTTCTCCCGGAATCCAATATTTTTCTTTCATTACGCGTCGGTGGGTTGTTCGTAGTATGCATAAGTGAATTCCACAGATATATACAGCAAAAAAGTACACACATGTTAGCTGTTTAACCGACTTTTCCAAAGTGAATGTTTTTTTAATATTTCGTCAGACATAAGAATGAATGTATTGTAAAAATGAAGCAATTTTATTGACAAGCATTTAAAAATATTTAAACAGTAAACAAATCATAAAATAAAACATTTTTCACAATCATTATAATATTAATTTAACTCACAACTTGATCATAAAAAAACATGTTTAGTTTCGCCTTCAGATGGAAGAATATATAAACTCTTAAGAATTCACCTTTCAGCAATCAACATAAAGCTGTCTATGGGAAAAACATAGCAATCTCAAATACACTCCGGCAATACTTAATAGACTGACCCCGTGGCTTGTTGATCTTGATAGCAAGTCTTATTGTAAACTGCAATATCAAAGTTAAAGGGAAATCCGTCAGAATGAGTAGAATTAAAACTATTTTATCCTTCTTTCCTGTAAAATAGTCACTTTAATCACATTGGCGAGTATCTTCTCTAACACAGCCATTGCAACGTTTTGACAGGTTGAGGTTCCATAATAAAATTAATGGCTATCCCACTTTTACGTAAAAGTCGATGTGGTGGCAATCCAACTGTATCAGGTAAGTTAGGAACTCAGATAGGGTCGAGTGGCCGAGTGGCTAGCTCTCTGGAACTCGGTACTATAGGTTTCGGGCTCAAGTCCAGGTGGTGCCATGGATATTTGTTGTGGTTCGGGATTCACTTTAAGCCGTAGGTCTCGGTCTCATATCACCGTACAGCATCACAGAGCCAATCAGACTTCTTCTCACCCACATCATTCCCAAACTGTAAAGGGTAATTTAGCTCTGGGCACAGAGGTGTGGTGTAATAGTAATAGTGGTAGTAATATGAGCTCAGATGGGTAACTGAAGACCTCATCAGAACCTACTATAGTATCGAACGTCTCGTATTCAGTGTTTGTGACTGGTAACATAACATGCATTCGTTTCTTTTTATTTTGTAGGCGTCTTCAGTTCTAGCAACAAGAACAACGCTCTTTCTCAACTAGTTTAAATTGTAATATTATTGGGATACAGATTAGATTGTATCTGTTAGATCTGCCACAGTTGACACAGGATTACAAAAAACCCAGATGTGTATTTTATCTTGCCAGAAGACTCTTCCACTACTCTACCGTCTCCGATCTGCTTTAATTTATCAAATAGTAGTAGCAGTTCACAACTTCATAGATTCGAACAGAACTGCCTTCCCACTATTTAAAGTTGGAAAGAAAACACTCCTGTCTTATTGACTCCATATAATTACATTTCCATTTTTAAGAGTTATTTAATGAAAGGAATATTTAGGACAAGTTTTAATGATCCCGCAGTGCTGATCATTCAATTATTACGTCTTTCTTAAAATATTTGATTGGCGACCCGTTGATTAAATGTAAGGGCAGAATACAACCCACTAAGAGCCGGCTATAGAAAATTAAACATTTTTAATTTTCATTCATGGAATCAAAGTATTCTTCAATATATCTACCCTCTTAAATTTATAACTCACTTTATTTTTATATTTATTAAATTCTATTTTTAATAGACAGTTTGATAATTCTTGATAATTTTCTCCGAGATTTCGATAGTTTCAACGTTATCATTATCATTATCATTATTATTATTTAATTTCATTAGCGGGAAAAAGTGAAAAGGAATGAAGAGGAAATCTCAACCTTAAACCCAAAATACTGATAAATTGACAATACTGATAACGGCTCGAAAAAGTTATTATTGTGAATAAATATTTATAAATTAAAAACTTAGAAAGTAAAATATAAATAAATCTATATAGTAGAATATTTCAAAGAAACAAAACTATATTTAAAAATATTACAATAATCTAAATTACAAAAATTGAATATTTGAAACAATTAATTTTTAATTTAATCAATTTTTACCTTTTTTAACAATTTACTTTAAATTAAAGAAAATTTCTAATTCAAGTCACCAGATGGCACCCGATGGCAGAAAATGGATTTGCTTAATTAAAAAAAATTGACTGCTTATAATATGCTCGTAATTTTATTTTTGGCGAGACAGTAAGAATTAATGAGTTAAGTGTTAAAGAATTAAGTGCTATAGTTATGAGTTAAGAGTTAAAGAATTAAGTGTAAAGACTCGTTCCCACCGAGGCGTGAGGTGTTGACCAATCACAAGCCTCGCCGCGTTTTACCAAAAACTCATTGTTTCGAGTTGACCAACTTTCAACTGTCAAATGCTTGCCTCGTCATGTGACTTGGATTGAGCCAATAGTAGATCTGCCATCTAGTAGAAGTAACTGGAACTTCACTAGGGGTAAAACAATTTCTGAAGCTTCGGTGTGAACGGGTCGAAAAACTTTCTTTCCTGCCGCGTGACGCGTCGCCGCCCCACGCCTCGGTGGGAACGAGCCTTTACACTTAATTTTTATTGTTATAACGAGCCTTTATAGTTTGTAAGTTATATTGAAATACCATACATATTCATAAACATTAATTTTTATATTTATATAGTAGTTAGAAATTTCTGAAATTATTGGAAATATATTATAGATACTTTTTTCTAAGAATTTTGTAAATTCTAAGATACTATTGATTAAATTATCTGATTAAATACTCTTAAGATAATAGCGATTAAATTCGCTTAAAAGTTTTATTTATGTAAACAATTGCTGATTTTTAATGAAAATTAAAGTGACTTTCAATGGGCAGTTACTTATTTATGGTCTTTTAGATGCACGAAAGAGATATATCTTTTCAGGTTTAATTATAAATCAAAATTTCTCATGAAATCTAGTTATATTTTGATTTAAAAATGAGATAATATCAAAAAATGTTACTCAAACATTCGAGATTGTAAAAAATAATCGTTAATTAGCTGCACATGTGAACCAATTAGATAAAAGAAAAAATGATTTATTAACAGAATCTTCAGTTAATCTCTCAAATATACATTTTCAATTTGGTAGAAGTCTGGCCTTTGATGCTTCAGGTTCGAATCTTAGTGGTGGCCTGGATGTTTGTGAGTAGTTCGGAATACACGTTAAACTGTAGTTCCCTGTCTAATTAGTTTAAGATGTGCAAAAAAATTACCATAGATTGAAAAATAAAACATTTTTATCTAAATAAAAGACGGAAAGATAGATTGAATAAAAGAGAAAATATTAGAATGTATATATTTTAGTAACTTTAATCATAGAATAATTTACACTGATATAGTTAATTCCTTGTTGTGTTTCTCTTAAATTTACGCTCAGATCTAATTAATTTGAATTAATTAATTAGATCTGAGCTTAAATGTAATAGAAATACACGACAATGAACATTTATATTTTTTAATATTATAATTCTTAACGATTCCATAAAGAGAGAAGTTGTAGAAATAATTATTTAACGATCAGCAAACAAACTATTAGAAGTTAGACCAATGTCTACACCCTAATTTCATAATTTACTCCAATTCATTCTCAGAATGTCTGCATCAAGTCTTTCATTAAGACCACAATTAATTCCGCCACACTTTTAACTAACTCGATTCCGAATGCAATTTAACTCGCGGAGTAAAAGCGTAACTCCCCAAATCGTGAATCCTTCCCCTCAAAATCCGCACCTGATCAATTTCTACCTGAATATTTGAAAACGCTGGATGGAGAAACGGGTCGTTATGAGAGAAAATTCATAAATACCTAAGCCTCGAATTCCCAATAAAAACACGTGGGGCCATTACGTCTTCCGGTGAACGAATCAAAAGAACCGTTCTCATGAGCTTTCATCATTGGCGTGAATGCGAAAATAAATGATGAACCGGCGCGCTCTGTCGTTTTACTTCATGGTTTATTCATTCCGGGGTTTATTTGCAGGAAGAATGAAGAAGGGCTGCAGCAAACGGTGGATCTGCTTTTCGAGAACTCTTGCTGCTGTTGTAGGGTGAGTACTCGCTTTTTGCTTTTTTTTATGAATTATAGTATGCTATAGTAAAGTAATAAAGGATAAAGGAACATAAAAACATATGAATTAATTGTCTAGCATATACATTGGCTTATAAAAGTATTCTGGTACCTATGTCAGAGATGCACAGACTGCATCATCATATGTTAATTTAAAAAATAATGTCATACAATTTTTTTGAAAGATTAAAACAGGAATGTGATTCGGTTTAAGTTCAATGATAAAGTAAACATTTAAAGATTCATCATCATCAGTGGCTCAACAGCCCCATGGTGGGCTCCCTAGCAATTCCTGCCCCTCCTTGTTTCAGATTTCTAGACAGTAGATGTTTTCTTTTTAAGGGGTAGAGATGTCAGTCATACGAAGAACGCTCTACAGTCATATTAGACCGGCACCTATGGTTTAAAGTAGATTTCAAACCACTACAAACATCCATGGTATAGAACCTGAACCCTGTGGCAGCAAGCGCCAGCCATCAGACTCCATTCAAAGATTAGATATTTTATTTAATGCATTCTAATCTATTGCATATCGGTGCCTGATGGTCGAGTAACTAGCGCTCTGGCGCACGATGCCAGAGGGTTTGAGTCCTGGCAGTGCCATGGCTATTTGTATTGGTTTTTTATAACTGCTTTGAAGAAAGATATTGCGATTACTTCTAAATGATGTATCAAAAATGCTTTGTCCTGTTTGTAAATACATGTGATAAAAATTCTTTAGGTATGGACATAAAAAAAAAATCGATAAATATAAAACAATTGTCTAATCGCTTTGGCGCTTAGTTATTACAAATCGAATAACCACTAAAATATCACGCAACAATTCTTCATTGACTTTTTATTACATCGCATTTATTTTTTATTATACAGTAAAAGCAGAAGTTATGTATATAAATAATAAAAATAGATTGAGTCGAATTCTAGACAGTCAGGGAAAAATAGATTAGCATTTAATTTTGACTCAACCAAGAACTAACAAAAACACTAAATCAGTAAATTTTTTTTAATGAAGTTGCATTTTTTACAGTAAACCGTCTATACTTTTTCCAATTATAAAATTTTTCATTTTCTAAAAACTTTTGACTTTTGCCCTTATAAAAATGTTTACAGTTTAAAAAAATATATACCTGACAATAAAAACAGTGATTACGCGAAGATTTTCCGCAGTCAAACACTCTTGAGCTGATGCAATTTAAAATTCAATTTAAAAAAACGAATTTGAAGGAGATTATTTCTTCTTTATCAATATTTTTTTATTTAATAGAGTATTAGCAATAATAATAATAATAATAATCATAGTATTAATAAAATTAAATTAAAAAAAGCCACGTTAGTCAGACTTTGCGTATTTTTGTTTTTGTATATAGATAGGAGATGTATGGTTAAGTTTATATATGTAGAGAAATAGATATATATGAAATATATGTAGAGAAATATATATTTGAGGTTTATATTTTTATGTGTGTGTGGCCCATTTAGGTTGCATGATATATATGTTAATTACGGCTTTCTTATATGTTGATTTTGCATCCTTATTCAATGAATTTTCTTTGAAATTTCTCGATTAACAGCATAATAAAAATAATTAAATGTAGAGTGGTTAAAAAATAAATATTGCAGATGTTTGCTTATGAATTCATTTTATTTTTCGTTTAATATTTAAAATAGTTAAAAAAAATATCAACGTTTATTTTCAAACTTACCATATGGTAATTTTGGGATAAAATTATAGAGGAATTGAAGTGTTGTACTTTTAACTGGTGGGCTGAACATTTCGTAGGCAGACACATAGATGGCGCTACTAGTATTAAATCCGTATAATTTTTAGTTAGCCCTAACCTTCAAAAGACACGTGTATAAATTTGACAGCTGTTGCACTATTAGTATGTGAGTTATAGCATTTTTAGTGAAGCAACTTTTGTTAGTTCTAAAAAATGGATAAAAAGGAATTTCGTGTGTTAATAAAGCATTGCTTTTTGGTGAAAAAAAATACTATTGAAGTCAAGGATTGGCTCGATAAACATTATTCGGACTTTTTACACCAGGAAAATCAACCGTAGAGAAGTGGTTTGCTAAATTTAAACGAGGCGAAAGGAGCACCGAGGACAATTCACGCAGTGGACGCCCCAAAAGAGGCTGTTACAGACGAAAACATCAAAAAAGTCCTCAAAATAATTTCTGATAAGCGTAAAGAGAAGTTGATTGAGATAGCTGAGACCCTAAAGATATCAAAGGAACATGTTGGACATATCGTGAATGAATATTTGGATATGCGAAAGCTCTGTTCAAAGTGGGTGCCGCGCAGAACTCACAATCGACCCAAAACAATAACGAATTGATGATTCTAAGCAGTGTTTGGAGCTGTTCAATCGTAATAAACCCGAATTTTTGCGTCGATATGTGACAATGGATGAAAAAATGGCTCCATCATTTCAACAGTCCAATCGACAGTCAGCCGAGTGGACTGCACGTGATGAACACTAAAAATGTTATAACTTTACTAAAAATGCTATAACTCCCACACTAATAGTGCAACAGCTGTCAAATTTATACACGTGTCTTTTGAAGGTGAGGGCGAACTAAAATTCCCATGAATTTAATACTAGTAGCGCCATCTATGCGCCAGCCTATGAAAATTTCAGCCTACCTGTTATAGTGTGAAGAAAGTATTTTATTGGTATATATCTAAAATATTGTACAAATCTGATTTTTTCATTATTAAAATAATCTATGAATCGAAAAATAAAGACTTTTTAACATATACAGAGGATCATAAAAATATTTATTTGCAATGCAATATTTCCTGCAAACAACTTGTGAATGGATATTGTTAATCATTTAAAGATTTCAATGCAGATTTATAAAAAACATTCAAAGTGGATAAAATTTTTGAAAATAACAGTATATGAAGTCATTTTAATTTTCCTTTTCAATATCAAAATACTTAACAAAAAAGAAATGTGAACTATTTTATCTATCTATTTAAATATCTATTTTTATTTCTCAATCAAATTGAGGTGAGTTCTCTATTTGTAAAGTGAAGAGGATTTAATTCATGAAATGTATTAATAAGAACTTTCGGGTTGACTAATGAGTGACCCTGGTGTTCTGTGCTACAGCCATGGATGTTTGCTTGCAGTGGTTCGGAATCCACTCTAAATCGTAGTAGTAGATAATAGTATTAATATTATATTCTTAATAATATAATATTAATATAATTAATAATATAATTGATAATAATATAATTAATAATATAATATTTAATACAATTAAAGACATATAGCTATATATTCGTGGAAGGATTCCACTTCTAAGCCAAAAACCAGATACTCAGATATGCACAGAGTGCGCGAAATATACTTCCTCTCCGGGAGAGAGCGGCCTGATGGCCAATTTGCTAGTGCACCGGCCTTTGGTATCACAGGCTTTAGGTTCGAATCTTGGCGGTGGCATGGATGTTTGTTAATGTTTCGAATCCACGTTAAATATAGGTACCTGTTGGTTTAGCCCTCGGGTACACAGGATGACTGTAGAGAGCAAACCAAACCAAACGAAACAAACCTTTATAAGTAAATATTTATTAAAAATATTGTTGATTGAATTATAGCTAATAATAATATTTTACTCCATTTAATATTGCGCATAAAAACGATTATAGTATTTCAGTTGAAAAAATGGTATGGATGCTCATTGTAAAAATAAATATTTTTAATGATATCTTTTTATTAATAAATAAATCTTATATTATTTTTAAATTTACATTTATATTTCAAAAATAAATACTTGAAGAAAACGATGGAAAGATATATTTCTATCAATTTTTTTAAGAGAAAATACGTAAATATTAAAATAAAATTGAGAAACAAGGAATAGTATCGTTCAGCAGAAAACGAATAAATCTGAAAAAGTGAATATTGAATGCGAATTAAAATAAAGTTTGCTATCAAATATTAATTAAGATATAAATTGGTTAAAATTAAAAGATGTTTTATGTTCTGAAAAATATATTTAATATGTTCTCAGAAAAATATATTTAAAAATAATATTTTACTTTTACGTTGATTTTTTTTTTTTTTGCATGCAAAATAAGGTAACTCATATTATGCTTTTTAAACAATGATATTCGGAAAGAGAAAATCAATTTAAAAGTATATTTTTATTTCAGAGAATATTTGCCCCGAGACTTTTATTCAAAAAAAAAATAGTTAATGGAAAAAAAAATGTTGTAAAATTCTTTCGAAATTATCATAAAAACAAAAGCAATCAATACAAATTTTTCTCTAGTACGACAGTATGTAGTTTTTCTGTAGTATCAATTACGTCTTAAAATATTCACTAAAAAACCTAGTATGTGATGTAAAAAAAAAAAAAAAAAAAAAAAAATCGAAGCTAAAAAACTCGCATAAAAAGTCAATAACGTCAGACATCTCATAAAAACAGGACATTCCGTAAAACATAATTGCTGGATAAAGTTTAATTTCGATGGGTTTTCCAAAGGGCCGAAAATATATTTTCCTACAACTAAAAAACTCGCGTCTTTTCGAATACTTATTACAGTTATAAAACTCCGTGAAAACATTAAAGATCGCTTCGCTGCAGTTATCTGTGTAATGAGGAGAAAAAACAAACTGTCCAACCTGGGGCATGACGGCAGCTTCAGAAATAGTTCCCATATAAAAGATGATTTTTTTTTTTTTACTAAAGCGTCGACTTCGCTAATTTTTTTTTCCACTTCATTCTTTGACAGCATTTGATTCTTCAACAAGTGCTTTGAATTTTTTAAATCTTTTTTTTTATGTCTTCTTTTGTCAGCCTTCGGCGTTCGAAAAAGAAAATAACGGGCAAAAATAAATGAAGGACGTAAGCACACAGGAGTACATTTAGTTTTCTTAAGTTTAAAAAAAAATGACGTGCATTATGCACAGTATCTTTTGTAATTTCTGTGATGTTTGTAAGTTGTTTAGGGTTGCGATGCAAGCCCAGAATCGATTAAAGTTTCTGATGCTTGGATGTAAAAAAGTATGAAGTGTCAAAAACATTTTCGTTGATCGATGAACGCCCGAAAGAATTAAAAAAAGTTTTGAGTTAAGTGAAAGAAAAACTGATGAGATGTTATTTATATTTATGAAGAAAAACATTTTAAAAATGAAAAGTTTTTTTTCAATATGCATTGTATATTAATACATTATTTTTAAGGGGGCATTAATTAATTATAGGGCATTAATTAATTATTTAATAAACATAATAAATAATTTTTTTTATTTAATAAATTGTATTATATAGATATTTGTATAATTTTTAATATATTAATTAAATAATCACTAAAATACATTTATAAACTTTTATGTGCTTTGAAAATAGCGAAAGATTTAGTGCGCTAAGGCCATCTGCCTACTGGAGAATTCTGAGAAGAAAGATGTGTTTCTTTTTACATGGTTAGGTTGTCAACCATAGCCCAACGGCCGTATTAGACTGGGACCTAGGGTTTATATTGGATTCCGAATTATTACAAACATCCATGGCACAGCTGAGAATCGAACTCGAAACATGTGGCACCCAGATCTAGCCCCAATTACATTTTTGGTACTCTTGAATAGTTTTTCTTGTTTAATATATATATATTTATATATACTATATATTATATATTATATATATTTATATATATATATATATTATATTATATAATATATATATATATATATATATTATATATTTAATATATATATAAATATATATATGAAATGCGAGACTTTCATTCAAAAATAATCAATGGAAAAATTGATGCAGAATTCTTTTGGAAATACTAAAAACGTAAGCAATCAATTAAATTTTTTTCTGTAGTATGACATGTATCAATTGCATCTTAAAAATATTCACTAAAAAAACCTAGCATATGACGTAAAAAAAAATTGTTGAAAAACTCATAAAAACTCAATAATGTCAGACATCTCATAAAACAGGACATTCCGCGAAACATAATTGCTTCCGGATAAAGTATAATTTCACGTTTTTACCAAGCCGAAAATATATATTTTTCCTACAACTAAACAACTCGCGTCTTTTCGAATACTTATTACAGGTATAAAATTCCGTGAAAACATTCGCTTCTCTGTAGTTATCCGTGTAATGGGGAGAAAAAAACAAGCTGTTCAACCTGGAGCATGATGGCAAGTTCCAGAAATAGTTCCCATATAAAAATAATTATACTTTTTTTGCCAAAGCGTCGATTTTTTTTACATCTTCATTCTTTTGACACCATTTCATTCTTCAACAAGGCTTTGTATTTTTTAAACGTCTTCTTTTGTCAGCGCCTCCCGCGTTCGGTGGTTCGAAAAGAAAATAACGGATCACAGTAAATAAAGGCCGTAAGACAACGGATTACATTTAGTTTTCCTTTAAGTTTAAAAAATTGTGACGTGCATTATGCACAGTACCTTTGTAATTTCTGTGATGTTTTTAAGCCGTTTTAGATTGTGATGTAAGAAGCCTCGGAATCGATTGCAGTTTCTGATGTTAGATGTAAAAAGTTTAAGTGTCAAAAACACTTTCGTTGATCGATGAAAAACGAAAGAATTAAAAAGTTTTGAGTTAAAAGAAAAACTGATGAAAATGTTATTTATATTTATGAAGCTTTTGTGCATTTTTAAATGTCGCAAAGGACTTAATTTATTACTGATATTCAAAATAAATTATTAATTTTTTTTTTTTTGGTACGACTAAATGTTTTTGAAAATATCCCTTATTTAATATGTAGACTAAATATGTATGTAAAAGGTATATGAATAATTAAGTGGATATTAAAATAATAATTAATTTTTGGTATGGCATTTGGGAATCAATTAATTGTTTAATATTCATTGTAAATTATCTATACACTTATTTTTTTTCTTCTTAATGCAGCTGGCAAATAGACCGTTATCTTTCGCCATAAGGGCTGCACCGATGTTACCCACTTTACCACACAGGAGGTGGTGTAACTTGATGGTAAGCCACGTACGCGGGTAACAATGCCCCGTGGCCTCACGATCCTATTAGACCGGGACCCTACGACCTCTTAAAAGTGGATTCCGAACCAATACAACAACACCCATGGGCAAAGCCGGGATTTGAACCCGATACCTGTGGTACCGAACGCCAGAGCGCTAGCCATTGGCCATCAGACCCCATCTATATACTTATAAATATGCGAATATCCATATTATACAATTTATTTTTAATTTATTAATTAAATAATCACAAAAAATGTGACTCTATTAAATTTTATATATCATTAGTAAAAATTATATAAAAACTCAAAATGACATGGTTTCTTTTCGAAGGGATATAATTCAAACAATTGTTTTAACAGGCAAACTACAATAAATAAATACTGAAATTACGCAAAAACTAAATGTAGAAATTAAGGTAATATTGTTCGGCAGGGAACGATTTAATTTGAAAATAAACTGAAATTTTTAATTAATTTTGTATATAATAAATAATATTGGTGGAATAATTAAATGTTTACCACCTCAGAAAAATATATATTTAAAAAAATATTTTTACTTTAAGTTCCATTTTTTGTCATGCCAAATAATGATAATAAATAATGATATTCGAAAGAAAACAATTTCATAAGTATTTTTTTAGTTTAGAAAATAATTGCCCGAGGCTTTCATCCAAAAAAAATAATCAATAGGGAAAAAAAATTTTGCAAAATTCATTCGAAAACTACCATAAAAAAGTAAGCAATCAATTCAAATTTTTCTCTCTAGTACGACAGTGTGTAGTTTTTTCTAAAAACAACAACAGGCTCCAAAAATATTCAATAAAAACCTATGTGATACAAAAAAATGTTAAAAAACTGTACAAAACTCAATAATAATGTCAGACATCTCATAAACAGACATTCCGCGAAACATAATTTGCTGGATAAAGTTTAATTTCACGGTTTTTCCAAAGGGCCGAAAAATATATTTTTCCAATTAAACAACTCGTCTTTTTCGAATACTTATTACAGTTATAAAAACCCGTGAAAACATTAAGGTCGCTTCGCTGCAGTTATCCTAATGAGGAGGAAAAACAAGCTGTCCAACCTGGCATGACGTCAGCTACAAAAAAATAGTTCCCATATAAAAAAGGTTACATTTTTTAAAAAGCGTCGATTTTTTTTTCATCTTAATCCTTTGACAGTACTTGATTCTTCAACAAGTGCTTTGATTTTTTTTAAACTTCTTTTCTTTTGTCAGCCCTCGGCGTTCGTTGTTTGAAAAGAAAATAACGGGTAAAAGTAAATAGCGTCAAACACACAGAAATAGCATTAGTTTTCCCAAATTAAAAAAAAAAAATGCGACGTGCATTATGCACAGTATCTTTGTAATTTCTGTGAATTTTTTTAAGCTGTTTAGGGTTGTGGATGTAATCCCGGAATCGATTAAAGTTTCGATGCTTGGATGTAAAAAGTATGAAGTAGTTTCAAAAACACTTTCGTTGATTCATGAAAAAAAAGAATTAATAAAAGTTTTGAGTTAAAAGAAAAAAAAAAAACTCTGTTGAGATGTTAGTTCAAGATGAGAGTTATTACATTAAAACTTTTTTTAAATGCGCCCCCCGACATGACTTCGCGTTGGAAATATATATATATAAATATATAATCTGCAGTGCCACTATCGAATATAACATAAGTGAAAAAAAAAGCCTTATCGAAATTGCAAAATTTTTAAGTTTTTTAAATTGTAGAATTATTTTAGATTTTATAGGTATAAAATCTTCATTTTATTACTTTCACAACTATTCTATTTCTAATGTGATACGATCTCAATCTTCATTTTTTAATGAATTTTTAAGAAATAACAAATCATTATTTGTAAAAACAAATTCATTACTTGTTATAATAAAATTTTAAGAAAAGATTGTGAAACGAGGTGGTTACGCCAGAAACCAGGTAATATTTAGATAGAGTAATTGATCTAGAACAACATGACTGATCCAACCGCAAAATATTTCTTTCTTTTTCTGTTCAAGTGGAATAGGAGGGATTTTTTGGAAAGTTTTTTTTTAAAAATACCTACTTTCTCAAAGATAGGAAGGAAGCCAACATACCTAAGCAAATTTTTCAATACTCAATTAATGATATTTAGAGAACTATAGAGCTCTTTTTGTGCCACGCATAGATGTGTGTATCGATTAACTGACCAATAATATGAACATTATTAAGAATACTCAAATCTAGAAAGGATGACTTCATAATATCTCTTAATTTAGCTTTATATTTTTCTTCTTGTCAACACTCATGAATATATCATAAAATAATATTTATCAGTTTGAAATAATTACTAACAAGATGAGCCACCTATATACTTCCAAGATTGCAACCACTCTACTGAGTCTGTGAAGACTTTCCAAAACCCCTGCTGCTGAAAGCTCTTACGTCCTTCATCTATACTACACTGAACAAAAGATATTTTTGAATTATCTCGAGCAATGGTAATGGCAGTAGAAATTGATTTCTCTTCTTATTTTGTGTAAGTTTTAGACACAGCTAAGAAACTAAAGAACCCAGCAGATGCTTTAGTACATTTATTACCTTTCTAGTGCAGTGAGCGGGTTTGGCAACCAGCTTGTAACCGGATGTGGTTGGATTTGAGAACACAGCTTATTTACGCGCAACCAATTAGATACATAGAATATTTCTTAATACATTACTGCACATATAATTATAAATTGGTGAGCGATTTTTCTAAGCCGAAACCCAATATAGTTCCTTATATGGTGAGTCTGTAGGCCAACCATTCCACAGGGTTGTTTTAAATATATTGTAAGGATGAGAGACTATAAGAAACATTTATCAATCAGCTCACGCTGCGTTGTACTTCCTTTTGTATATCACCCTTTTTCACACATATTTGACCAATTCACCTGAACGACACTGGGGCTTTTTGCCAGTGTGTATGTAGGAAGAAGCATGCTACACACATTTATCTTTTTACTAAAAAATTCCTCGAAGAATATGGTTTCTTCCGAAAGGATATATCAATTGTTTTAACAGGGTAATCTATACACTAATTACTTAAATAAAAACGACACAGAAGAAATTATGGCTTATTGTTACTTAGAAAGAAAAGAACTTCTTAAACTGAAAATGTGAATTAAAATAGAACTATAATCACTTTTGATAATAACAAAGTATAACAATTTGTAGAAAACTGAATAAATGTTTCATGATTCTATGCCAGAAAAAATATATTTCAAAACAATATTTTAACTTTTCTGTTTCATTTTTTTGACATGCAAAATAGTGCAAGAAATAATGATATTCGGAAAATAGAAAATCAATTTGCGTTATTTATTTTAGAAAATAATTCGCCCGAGACTTTGATAAAAAAAATAATAATCAATGGAAAAATTTTTTTTCCTAAATTCTTTCCAGAAATTACCAAAAACTTATGCAATACATTTAAATTTTTTCTGTAGTAATGATTATGCATCAATCGTGCCCAAAGATCCACACACACAAAAATTCATAGTATGTGATGCAAAAATCTTGAAAACTCGCATAAAAACCTTACCAATAATGTCAGATATCTCATAAAACAGGACATTCCGCGAAACATAATTGCTTCCGGATAAAGTATATATAATTTCCACGTTTTTGCAAGCCGAGTATTTATATTTTGCTACAACCAAACAACTCGTCTTTCGAATACTTGTATTATAGCTCGCAAAAACCGTGAGCGTAATGAGGAGAAAAACAAGCGGTCCAACCTGGGCATGACGGCAGCTCCAGAAATAGTTCTATAAAAAAGGGATTATATTTTTTTTTGCTAAAGACTTGATAAATTTTTACCCTTCATCTCTTCTTTTGATAGCAGACATTTAGGCCTTCCTCCTGACAAGTGAATTTTGAAGTTCTTTCTTTTGTCATAAATGCTCATGTCTGTGTTCAAAAAGAAAATTACAGGTAAAAGTAAATAAAGGACGTAAGCACAGAGGAGCATTTAGTTTTCCTTAAGTTAAAAATATGAAGTGCATTATGCACAGCATCTGTAATTTCTGTTAGGTTTTTTAGGTTGTTTGGGGGTTGTGATGCAAGCCCAACCACATTTCTTGTTACATGGATGTAAAAAGTAATGAAGTGTCAAAAACACTTTCGTTGATCGATGAAAAAGTGAAAGAATTAAAAAAAGTTTTGAGTTAAAAGCGAAAAACTGATGATATGCTATTTTTATACTTAAGGAGAAAATAATCTAAAATTAATAGAGATTTTGGAATATGCATGTATGTTTCTGCAGATTTTTTTTTTCATGGAAATGAGTTATTAGGCATCAATTATTTAATAAAGTAAATAAAGACCATAAACACACGTAAACAATAGGAGGTACAATTAGTTTACTATTATGATGCTTGATGTAAAAGTATGAACTGTCAAAAACACTTTTTCGAACGATGAAAAGAAATAATTTAAAGAATTTTGAGCTAAAAAGGAAAAACATATGAGATGTGCGAAAAATTTGATGCATTATTTTCAACATACAATACATGTGTATATATATTTTTTATGGTATGGCAATAGGATATCAATAATGTAATTTTATGAGATTCTTAAACAATATTTACCACTTTGGTGTTATGCTTAAAGCTGTATAGATATGATACATAAAATTGGGACAAAAATGCACTTCAGTGATTTAATTTTTTATTGGAAAATACGTGAATGACTTAAATTTATATCAATAATTCGCTATTGTAGCTGCCTCATGCTGGCCTGGGCCAGGGCCTACCGCCTTTTTGCATCTCAGACTTAGGCTTGAATCCTGAGAAAAGGATGCCTGTTAGTTGTTCGTAATCCACGTACTAAACTGTAGGTCTCGATCTAATTAGGCACAAAGTATGCAAAACAATTTGAGAGACAAACCAAACGTTAAACCAAACACTGGTGGGTAGGAAATTGATTTATTTTCTTCAACAAATAGTACTGTTTGAGGATCAAAAAGAAGCCAAAAGAGAATCAGCAGATCTTGTGTCAAATAATTTCTTTGTAGTATATTAGTAACCAGATTGTTGGTTGGGATTAAAGTTTGCAGATAAGGTTTGGGTGAACCCTATAGATTTATTGAGTCACATCACAATACTGCCACATGCATAATTAGAGATACAATATTTAATATACTTTTGAAAATGATGAAGTATTGCTCATTCTTTTCTTTAATGTAAACATCAAATAAAAATTATATTCGTTAATATAAACATTTTAAACTAAATTATATTTCTTCTATAAATGCAGCAATGTAAATCGGATACAAAACCAAGAATTTTCCTTCATTTACCTATACCGCAAACTAGTATATTGTACTTTTCTTGCAAGTTGTTAAGAATTTTAGTATATTCGAAAAAGCAAATTTCAGAACGATTTAAAAGTTAAATTAACAAGTATAAATTATTATCAAAATTGTAATAATAATATAAATAATTTCAAATTATGAATATTAAATTGGTATATTTTTACATTTCTTTTTTTTTTACATTTTTTTACCCCCATTTATGATAATTCAAAGCAAATTTCGTAATATTTAAAATAATATTTTTTGATCGAATATTCAGAATCATAATTATTTACTCTCATTTTCGAAAGATAGACTAAATTTTTGTCGTAATTATATAAATCATATCCTATTAATCTTCTTAATAATAGACATAAGAGTTTTAAATTAATGTAAGATTTTTTTTCATTCATTTTTTAAAATTTTAAAGAAACTTGAAATTAAAAAAAAAATTGAAGAAATATTTTAAAATAAATTTTGAAAAAAATTGTTCTTAATACGATGTTTTCATTAATTAATATTCAAAAATTACCTAATAAATAACTTTATAAATATGTATATTTTTCATTTTTCTTTTAAGAAGAATATAATATATATTATAATAACAAAATATTATTAATTACTGAATTTTACACATTTTTTTCTTTTTTAAAAATATTGAATTTTAAATCTTTCAAGTAAATTTAATTTTCTACATAATTTTAAAATTCCAGTTTAATTTTTTTTTAAAAATATTCGGAAAGAAAAAATATGTTGAAAGTCATTTTTTTTTTAATTCTTACCGTAACAATGAGGAAAAATTTCGAAAATCAGTAAATGTACTTTCTTTCCCTTTAATGTAATAAAAATGTTTCTTTCAGAAACTGAGTGCTGAAATTTTCTTTTTCATATCTTACTTTTTTTTTTTTTTTTTTTTTGAGAATTAAGTTTTGATAGATAATTGAATTTTGACATGGCAATTTCAAGTTATTTCACAAGACAAGTTTTTTGTTAAAGTTAAATGTCAGTTACTATTTTTCTAATTTTCTCACTTCTGTAAAATTAATTTTTAGTTTCGCTAAGTTTTAACAAGTTCTTTTCCTTAAAATATATTATTTTTTTTTATTTTTAGAAAAACTTTTACTTTTATTTCTGGGTGCATAGTCATATTTTAGCAATTCTCTTTATAAATACTTTACTGGTTGCTTTTAAAAATACGAAGACAATTTATAAAATCGATAAGATTTTGTAAAATTGCTCATTCTTTTTCGAATTTACTGAATTTCACCTTTCACTTTGTGTTAATTTGTTTTAAAGTATATAGTTTCATTTAGCTATATTTCTAAAATAATATTTTTTTAATATTTAATTCATATTTTTCACGAAATTTTTTTCTCTAATGCAGCTGGTAAATATTTAGATAGAAATATCTTTCATGCCATAAGCAAGAGCTGCACCGACGTTACTCACTTAGCACAACCCAAGAGGTGCGTATAGCTTGAAGATAAGCTACGGACGCGGAGTAAAAATGCCCTCGCAACGCTCCTATTAGACCGGGATCTACGATTTAAAGTGGATTCCGAACCACAACAAACATCAATGCCGCCACCAGGATTCGAACCTGGAGCCTGTGGTACCAAAGGCCAGAGCGTTTGCCAATTGGTCATCAAAGCCGCAGGTTATATACATGACGATTATAATTAAAGTCCCACTTTAAGAGACTCGAACTTGAAAAGTCAAAGATTCGAACCCTAAACTTGTGGTACCTGTGGTAAGAAAATTATCAGAATAAATAAGGTCTAATAACTTTCTTATAAAAATAAATGTGTTTCCATGTTAAAATATTTTGTAATTGAAGATTGTGAAGAACAAGTTAC
The DNA here is from genome assembly GCA_021605095.1 of Caerostris extrusa. Taxonomy (NCBI): domain Eukaryota; kingdom Metazoa; phylum Arthropoda; class Arachnida; order Araneae; family Araneidae; genus Caerostris; species Caerostris extrusa. Next base: position 51,753 of record BPLR01011343.1, on the reverse strand, counting down.
ATATAGATTTAAATTTATGTGCAAACCACCAAAAAAAAAAAAAAAAAAAGTTATTGAATAGGACAAAAATCCGCAGATTTGATGGTTATAAATATATATGGAATAAAAAAGAAATGATTAAAATATTTTTAAAAAATTGAATATTTTATTCAGAGATGCAACCATATGTAGCAAACTAATCAAAACGGCATTGAGTCATCCTTAAAGGGTAGTTTGAGATACTTATTCGCTGATGCTTATTCGTGGTCTTGTGGAGAGAGATCTGGTGATGTAGTTGACCTGTGTTTGATAAATATCAAAGCTTTCAGTAAAAGCATTTTTTTGTAATGTAAACTAAGGATGCAGTGAAAGGAAAAGGGTATAAAATATCGTTTACATAGTGATGCACTGTAAGGGTGTCACGTGCGATAACGAAAGGGATCAGGTTTGTCAAATGAAATGGCATCCCAGACCATAGCTTTTGTTTACCAGACTGTATGGCGGACTATTATTAGATTAGTGAGCCATCGTTATCTTGGATGTCTTCAGACAGGTCTTCCTGATCCATATCGCTGAAAACAGTTCTAATGTGTTCTATGAGATTCCATGTCGAACGAATCCGGCACAAGTGGTGGTAAAAGTGAGGGATAGATGGTGCAGTCCCCTCAAATCTCTTTCTCTTATCACCTTTCTGTGCTCATGGCTCATCACACGTCGGATCGGTGATGATGACGAATTAGGTGCTGACAGAATCGCCTCAGGTTCACCTACTATTTTCTCTCTAGGTCGAATTCTACCTTTTATGAAGCTGTGTTCTGCAGTGATTCAAGCGATATTTCCATTTAATCACCCGCCATTACAATTGCACGTCCTCTCAAAGGGGGACTTACTCGTATTGTGCTCGAACACACATGTAAGGCACTGATACAGCCAATGTGTAAACGAAAGAAAATTCGAATGGAAGTTATGCCGCAAAGTTAGAATTTATCCTATTTAGCACACCATTTGGATGTTCACTTGCGATAATATAGAGCTCTTGTTATTTATTCATTTTACAGTTAAAATGTATGCCTTTGCATACGGAATTTCTTTAAAAATCAGATTAATCCTTTTGCAGCATCGGTTTTTTTCCCCATTAAAGTATACTATATATTGCCATTTTTTTTGTATTTGTCCTATATTGTTGTACAGAAATACACTACTCAAAATAATATGGAAAGATTGTGTTGATTTGAATTAACGTTAACAGGACGATAGGCTTTATTCAGAATAGGGAAGTAACATAAGAAAAAAAAAAACGCGTCATCGTTTACGAATGTAACATAACTTTATGAGGGTAGGGAAATGGACATACATGGAGGATAATCATGCGTTGAATGTTTTGAATGATGCAGTCCAATATGTAGCGAATCAAATATGGCTGCCAGGTGGGAGTTTTTCCGGGTTCTCTCCCCACATGACACGCAAATGTGGATAGTTGTCCCTAAAATTCCTCTCAAAAGAAATTATGATTCTCTCGTCACCTGCCGGTGGATTCTTCATGGGATACATAAGTGGTAGGCCCACCGATGTTCAACAAAAGAAAAGTAGAAGAAATCAAACGTGGAAACCATTGTAATTTTCCAAACTGTGGAATCCAATTTTGGAAACTGAAATGTATTTTGTAGACTAGGGCAAGGTTGTATAGGATTGCAGAATCATGGAATGAGTAGAAGTAAAGGCCAGGAGAAATCGATTCAACATTACGGGTTGGTATACCTACAGACCCATGATATTTACTTCTTTAAAAGTTGGTAACTTTCATACATTTTTCTAAGTGAGCACAACAGCATATTAAATCAATATGTGTTGCAAAAAAAGGCGTGGGAAAATGAGGTTAATAAAGGAAAGTGAGGTTAATGACAAGGATATGCTTTTAAAAATAGAGTGAAAAGCAACTCCAAACTTTTTAATAATAAATTAAAATATTTGTCTCTCTTTAAACGTATTTTTAGAAAAGGACATTAAATTGTTTAGTATATAATGAATGCTTTATAAACTAAACATATAAATTGATGATGTAAACTTAATTAATCGTGTAATTAGAACAGAAAATTAAAAAAGCAAATATCGATTCAAGTCTCTAAGTAGTTGAAAAAAAAATATTGATCGTGTAACTTTTAAAAGGAACAATTAATAAGTAATAAACTAAGAACTAAACTTAACTAATAATAATAAACTTGGTTATCTTATAAATACCATAGAATGTTAATCGCCACATAAAATAAACCTTTGAGTTTTATGATTTTGGGAAGAAGTTCATGCTAATAAACTTTTTAAATTGAAGATCAAAATTTTGTCTGAGTTACGATATTTAAAGTGTAAGCTTCCTTTAATAGACTCAACTTTTAGATGGGAAAAAAAAATTATTGAGGTATGTATTATTTTCACATAAAATTTATCATGGTTATATAAAACAAAACCATTACTGCTTATATACTGTTATTAATTTAAATAACTTACTTGAATATTTGTAAAACATTTTTATCATAGTTTAAAAGTAGTTTGTGCCAGTAATAATATTTGATGAATTTTATTTAGTGTCGTAACATCGCAGCTATCTCTATTTCAGAAATTGTGTAGCTAATTGGGATTTATGGTTTACCACTTTACGTTTCATTTACAAATGTTATTCTGTTGATATTTATGATTTTTTTTTTTTAATCCACTATAGGAAATTACTGTCTAGACTATTTTTCCATGCAGCTTATCCAACCTGAATCATATAAAATAATCTTTTTTTTTAAATATTCCATATAAGAATATTTCGAATCTAATCTGAAATTTTTATGTAATAAAACTTTTATGAAATGTAGTAAAAACTCCAAACTTTATTCCATAAGGTTTACGATTACAGCACATTTTTTTTTTTTTTTTTTTTTGTAATATTAGTTAAATCCACGAGCCGTACACAAAAAGGATTACATTATGTCTGCTCACACAAGACCGTAAAAGAAATTATATAAAGAAATAAGACTTTTAACTCTTTGGTAAGGTCTGTTGATTAGGCCCACTTCTAGGCTCACTGGCATAGTTATAGCCTTCGTGACTGTACAGACGCCCATAAATTTGGGGTCAAAAACCCCTATGGTCAGAGTTCTAAACATTTTTGCAGTTTTCAGTTTGATTTCTCAGATGCTTATAACCGAATTTCTGAGTTGATAATTTATTTTTCTGTATGATTACTCTGCATTAGTTAAATTTATAAGATCCTTTAAGTACCTCGATTGTTATAATAAATTAGGATAATTGTCTGTATTTTAAACATATAATATATTTTAGAAAAGGACTTTAAATAGTTACCGATATTGTTATCGACAAATATTCAAATATATTATAAAAAATTGAAACCCAATTACTCGGTTTGATTTTCATTGTGATTATTATTTATTATTGTGATTGTGATTTTATCAAAATTTATTTATATTTTTTCCCATTTTTTTTTTAACCATAATGGGACTTCTTTTAATGTACAGGATGATTATAATTAAGGTCTCACTTTTCAAATGTCGTAAAAAGAGCCATTCGTCACAATAAGCTCAAATTTGAACAGAAGATACTTGAAGAAGGGGGAAACGATACGACATCAAAAAGTTCCAAAGTGTATTAATAGATGGCGCTGTAAGCGACATAAAAGAAAATGAATTCGGCTGCCAGTGATATTTTGAATCAAAACTATAACGTATTTGGCATGAGTTGCACATTAAACCAACTGTAGTGTTCAATGTGCGTGATCGTTTCTTTTTTTTTTTTTTTTTTTTTTTTTTTTTGAGGGAAAAAAAAAATGACTTTCAGTCATTCAACAGTTATGCCGCTATTAGTAGAAAGCCCATCCACCAATAAAATTGAAGATACTTGCAGAAGGGGAAACGGTATATGCTATAATAAAAAACCACCGATTTTTACCATCCACTTTGGTATGACCTTGCCGTGGTGGATGGGTTTTCCATTAACAGTGTCGCAACTGTTGAATAACTTGGAAGTCATTTTTTTCCGTGAAAAAAAAACGAAACAATCAAGCACAAGGAACACTACAGTTGGTTTAATGTGCAACGCATGCCAAATACATTGTCATTTCGATTCAAGATATCACTGGTAGAATTCACTTCCTGTATACCGCTTACACTGTTACACACTATTAATACATTTTAGAATATTTTTTTTTTTGATGCCATTATCATATCCCCCTTCTTCAAGTATCTTCAGTTCAAATTTTTTAACTTGTGACGAGTAGTTCTTTTTTTTTACAACATTTTGAAACTGGGACTGTTTGTGAGTGATTCGTAATCCACTTTAAACTGTAGGTCCCAGTCTAACATGATCGTAGAGCTTTGCGTGGGTACTGTTACACCGAAGTGTTTGCCAGCTGCATTAGAACAAACATATATATATATATACTATATAACAGGCAATAATCTAATTTTGTCTTTTTATTGGATTTGTGTTTCTTTTGATATTTTAGCTCTCAGTAATTATTTAAGTTTGTAAATAAAAATGAGCTTTGCATTAAAAACAATGCTAATCCGTTAATAATATTTAACAAAATATTATTTATGGTACATAAATCCTCATAAAGCAAAGTCCACATCTAATGACATAAATAAGACTTGGCCTAGTGCTCCGGAGTTGTAAATGCATTCGCCTTCCAGCTACAGAGGAGTCATCACCGATGCATTAGTCTTTTCCCTTTTTTTTTTTTCCCCTTGTCCCATTCAATGTTCTGCTTACAAAAACTTTTCCCTTCTTTTAGTGTCTTTTAAGTGGGTAGTAAAAACTTTTGTTTGAACTGCGTCATTTACACTTTTATTTTTGTTCCCCAGTCATTATTTTGTTTTCATTAACCAGGTCCTTCTGATGTCTTTGGACATTGTTTTCTTTTAGCTTTAGACCCACTTTTAACGACCTTTTGATTTTTCTACAGATTAATATTTAGAAAGGGAAATGGTTTTTTTTTTTTTATTTTTTTATTTATTTTTTTTTGTCTTTGTCTTTGTTGTTAGATAACTTTAAAGATGAAAGATATTCAAGTGAAACCTTTCTTTGGTTATAAAAATATATTATCAAGGTTTCCTTTTATTTATATTAAATATCTTTGCTTAGGTTTGGGGTTTTTTGTTTGACTAAACAAAGAACTAAGGAATAAGGTGCATGAATATAATACTGCGCTGAGTTCTTATTTTGTATTAATTTAATAAAAAAACATTTAAAATAAAGTGTGTATATTCTGTGTGTTCAAACGAAATTTGGTTTCCTAGAAGCTTATAAACCGAATTTCTGAGTTGATATTTTTGTTCTATATGATTACTCTGCATTAGTTAAATTCATGAGAAATTTGTTAGATCCTTTAAGTACCTCGAGTGTTATAATAAATTAGGATATCTGTCTCCCTTTTAACCATATAATATATTTTTAGAAAAGGACATTAAATTGTTACCAACATTGTTATCAACAAATATCATAATTTATTATAAAAAATTGAGAACCATTTCCTTTGTTGATTTTCACTGTGATTTATTAATCTATCAAAATTTATTGAAATTTTTCCCCATTTTTTAACCATAATGGGACTTCTTTTATCGTACAGGGTGATTATAATAAGCCCCACTTTAAAAATGCTGTAAAAAATGAACCACTCGTCACAATGATATTATTTTTGAGTCATTGCGACGAAAACGATGAGATATTTGTTGAAGATAGTCATAATATATTGGGTGATATAAGATAATAGATCCATCCTATCGTTGAATTTTTCGGATGGGATGTGCCTGGCAGGATGATATAAAGGTGCTAGTATATTTTCGAATTTTTACCTCAATGCTTAACAGCCACTAATGACACTCCTACGCTTATGCGGGTATCCTACAACCGTGCAAACATGCTGTTATGGGGGAAAGTGTAAAATATATTTCGTCTAACCCTATATCTATCTTTCACTTATTAGTCGATCAGGTTCTGTGGTTATGGCGCCAACAACGTTTGACATTAACAGATGTGATAAGTGACTTGGGAATTACTGCTCTGCCGTAAATGTCCCGTTTATGAAGGTACTCCTAACTGTAATTATTGACTGGATAATCCAGATGCTGATTGAGCTCTGCATTCACTTTGGTTGCAGTTGTTTTCTTTTTTTGGACATAACAATCCGCTTCAATACCCGTCGGGATCTCCACTCAGCTTCTCCTTCCGTCCACTATGTTGCTTTGCCGAGCTTGTCTTGCCTCGCTGTGTGTACGTTGTCATGACTTTAAACACTGTACATCTAGAAACACCTAAAAGCTGGGATGTTTTAGTCACAGTTGCTCCAGTTAGTCGGACTTCTATTCTATGGCCTCTTTAAAAATCTGTAAGGTCTGACATTTTACTCATTTGACAAAATTCCAAGATATATAACTTTATCGAAGCTATTTCATTATACCATGATATATATTTTTTATGGTTAAAAATAACTGGTGGCTAAGATTACATTTTTAATACTTACGGAGCTCATTTTTAAATGTCACTTTTATTCCCAGGTGTGTTTCCATTATTTTAATAACCACCAATATATATACACTGAAGTGACAAAAGTCATGGGATAGCAATATGCAAATTTTCAGATGGCAGTAGCATCGCGTAGAACAGGTATAAATGCGCAGTGCCTTCGCAGAGCTTTCATTTCTATTCAAGTTATTCATGTGAAGAGGTTTTGACGTGATGATGACCGCACGACGGGAATTAACAGACTTTGAACGCGGAATGTTAGTTGGAGCTAGACGCATGGGTCATGCCATTTCGGAAATCGTTAGGGAATTCAACATTCCCAGATCCACTGTGTCAAGAGTGTGCCGAGAGTATGAAATTTCAGGCATAACATCCCACCATGGACAGCGCAGTGGTCGACCGCCTGCACTTAACGACCGAGACCGGCGACGTCTGCAAAGAGTCGTAAATTCTAACAGACAAGCAACACTGCGTCAAATAACCGCAGAAATCAATGTGGGATGTACAAGGGACGTCTGTTAGAACTGTGCGGAGAAATTTGGCTTTCTTGGGCTATTCCAGCAGAAGACCGACCGGAGTGCCTTTACTGACAGAACGACATCGCTTGCAGCGACTCTCGTGGGCACGTGAGCATATCGGTTGGTCCCTAGATGAATGGAAAACCGTGGCCTGGTCCGATGAGTCACGATTTCAGTTGGTAAGAGCTGATGGTAGGGTTCGAGTGTGGCGCAGACCCCACGAAGCCATGGACCCAAACTGTCAGCAAGGCACTGTTCAAGCTGGTGGTGGCTCCGTAATGGTGTGGGCTGTTTTTTCATGGTATGGACTTGGTCCTCTGGTGCGACTGGAAATGCTTATGTTCAACTACTTGGAGATCACTTGCAGCCATTCATGGACTTCATGTACCCAAACAACGATGGGATTTTTATGGATGACAATGCCCCATGTCACCGGGCCACAACTGTTCGCGATTGGTGTGAATAACATTCTGGACAATTCCAACGAATGATCTGGCCACCTAGATCGCCCGACATGAATCCCATCGAGCATTTATGGGAGATCATCGAGAGGTCTGTTCGTGCCCAAAATCCTGCACCATCAACGCTTTCACAATAATGGACGTCTATCGAGACAGCATGGTTCAATATTCCTGCAGAAGACTTCCAACGACTTGTTGAGTCCATGCCACGTCGAGTTGCTGCACTTCGCCGGGCGAAAGGAGGGCCGACACGATATTAAGAGGTATCCCATGACTTTTGTCACTTCAGTGTATAATTATCATATGGATTATCGTATATATATTGATATCCACTAATCTATGATATTTCTTAAATTGCTAATAATTTAAAATATGTGACAATGCTACTATAATAACTACAATTGCTATAAATTATTTTATATTATAAATATGCGAATGCCATGATAATATAACAATAAATTTAAACATTTTACAATGAATATTCTGTAATCATGAATCAATGATGAATAAATTCATTTATAATTTATTATTTTATGTCGCTGACGTATCTGAAAGCTCTAAATTATATTTGTCAAATAAAAGGCTTCAAAATTTAAAACCTGAAGTGCTTAAATATTTACTGATAAACACGTCCCTCGCAATGTAACATGTCATCTGTGTCGCTTAAAATGTCAGTGATGCAACTTGTCATTAAAAAGGTAAACAAACCCCCTCGCCTAATTTATCGGTAAAAGATATCGTTTTGCCTCCAGGTAGTTTACCGAAATAATATGAATAATAAATTAAAGGGGAGAGAGTTGAAGGACAAAGGGCCATTGTTTCCTGGAAGCTATTTTCGGTTAAATTTTTTTCTAATTCTTTTAAGAATGTGATGTTCTTGAATGTAATTGAAAGATGCACAAAAGGCATTAAAAAAAAATCTTTCTTTTAATCTTTCTAATGTGACGTTAAAAGTTTTAAAATTTAGTGTGTTCGTAAAAAAAATGACAAGAATGATTTAAACGAAATATTGATTGTGCATCCAAAAAAAATAGTTTTGAGTATTAAATATTTTTAATTATTGAAAATATTTTTATTATTATTATAATTATCTGTTCCTAATTGTTTAAAAATACATTTTAAATTCATGCATGTATCAACTTCTTCGTTATAATATATATATATGTGTGTGTGCGTATGAATCCATTTTAAACCGTAAGTCATCGTCTAATATTACTGCAGAACATTATGCATAGGGCTGACAATCCTACTCCAAAACAAGTTATATAAAAAAAAAAAAATTAAAGTCAATTCCTACTTTTTTTCACTCTATTGCAGAAAGTCCTTTATACACAATTTTCATTCATTTGTTTAAGTTTATCTGGCGCCATCTATTGGTAGATATATGCAACTTAAATCTGAAAAAACTAAAATTAATGAATTAAATTTAATTACTGAATTAATATTTGAAAAAACTCTTAACATCAAGTGTCACCCACAACAAGTTCAAAAAAATGTATTTGAACTCGAGTGGAAGAATAAAATGTATTTTATGAATGATTGAAAATTTGAACAAGATATATGTAGGGAGAGTGGGAGCTAATAGAAGGAATTGAAAAGAAAACATTTCCTGTCTCGAAATCTTCTGGAGGCAGACGGCACTAAAAATGTTTTAAAAAAGTATTAAAAATGCATTTAAAAAGCATTTAAAAAAAACATTTTAAATGTTGTTGCAGTTTCACAAATCGAATGTAAAAAAAAAGACATTTTGTCTGTGAAATATCCTAAACAGTTACAAAAAGTATGTTTCACTATTCATTCTGAATTCCATATGCACCATGTTTTTGCAAAAACGTTTAATATAATTAAAACTTTTCATGACTTAGGGATCATAAAATATAGACTCCCCAATTTATTCAGTCATTGAATTCGATTCTTTATTTTATTTATTCCATGTATTCCATAGATAAATTTGGAAATTTCTTTTTAAAATGGAATACTTTTAAATACAATCAAATAACATTTTAAATTCTTTTTTAAGATAAAGAATGTAATTTAACTATGGACGTATGCGCACAAAATTTATTTGTTTTTCGAGAAAGAATGAATACATCACACATTTAACAGAATATTGCGTTTTTATTAAGATTTACTTCAATAATAATAATAATAATAATAAAATAAGATTTATTCGAAATTCATTCCATCTGACACTGGATATGAAAAGTTCCATCTTCTCTATGAAATTCATATCAACGATGAAAAAATGTTTATTCTATAAATAGAAAGAAAAAAATCGTAACGTGCTTATAGGTTGAAAGATCCCATAGAATATCGGTGAGTTTATTTCTTCGTTACATTCAATTTTCTGTTGGCGTATGCCGTTCTGGTTTAGATAGCAGTTTTTAATCTTGCAAATGATTTCCCGTTTTTCCTGTTTATTACTGTTATTCCGTCCGTTAGAAATTGAATTCTATATTTTGCAATTTCCTATCGCCATCATCCTTTCAAAGGAATAATTTTATCACATATTTTATTTGTTTTCGAAACAATCGATTTAAAAAATAAATTAAGAAACGTAGTTTTCTTTCTATAAGGAACTGAAATCATATTTTTAAATTGGATCTTTCAAATTCAGTAGAGAATATATCAATGTGGTTGAAATCTTAAGCTGTTATTTGTTTTCGATTTGCTGATTGTTTATTATAGAATTTTTCTCATAATATACTCTGGTGGAAAATGGAACCCCAACACCAAAAAGAAATTAGTTTCGAGGTACGAAATATAGTCAAGGTTTTGTCTAAGTAACATATTTATTTGGTTAAAATTGCAAGGTTGCAGGTTAAAGTATGTGTGACAGGAACCATTGTTGTTGTTGCCGTGTCCCTCATGGAAGGAGGGAAGAGGGTGCAGCTTCTGTTCTGGTGGAGCACCCGTAAGTAGAAGTCAGACTTCGGCTCCGTGACGCTCTTACAGTCATAATACACCGGGACCTACTGTTTAAAGTGGATTCCGAACCACTACAAACATCCATGGCACCGCCAGGACTCGAACCCGAAACCTGTGGCACCGAGCCCCAGAGCGCTAGACACTCGGCCATTCAGGCCCGACAGGAACCATTTCAAATGTGAAATGATTTTACATTAATTACTGTTGTACTAACTGTAACTGTAATTAGCAGTTCCTACAAATTTAAATTCAAACATATTTGTGCTTATACATATTATGTTAAAAACATATTCAAACATATACGTGTTGAATTGCGTCATACGAGTGCAGTATGTCATTTTGTAGGATTTAGCCTGTTGTACTTGATCAGTCAAATCAGCAACAGTCCTTGCTGGTTCTGTATGTCGTTGGATCTGTCGTTCAATAATGCCCCATGCGTGCTCGATAGGAGAAAGGTCTGATTATCTCGCAGGCCAGGGTAACATGTCGGCCCTCTGTAGAGTACGTTGGGTAAGGACAGCGCTATGGGAACGAGCGTTATCCTCTTGGTAAATGTCCCCTGGAATAGAGAAAAAAAATTTGCAGCACAAGAATGTCAATCAATCTGATGTACAAATCTGCTGTCAAGGGATAACGGCGAGAATGCTCCTGCTGTCATATGAAATGTTCTCCAGACCATGACTCCTTGGGGTACGTCCAGAGTGTCTACGATGCAGACAGATTTATTCCAAGCAATCACCTGGCCTCCTTCTAAACAACAGACAGCCATCACTGGCACCAAGGCAGAAACTGTTATCATTTGAGACCACGACACTCTGCCCTCCAGTGACTCAGATGGCGATGATTTAGAATTAGTGTATGGCATTTTTCCCACGGGAAGAGATATAACATTTCCGCTTCCAGGGAAAGAAATGTATATTCTTTAACAAGTGCATAATAACAACCTATCACTCAAATCTGACAGCAGATAGGCAGTGATCGTGGATATTTATATTACATGCAAATAGTGTTTTCTCTAATGAGCACAACCAGTCATTCAAATCTGACAGCCGATATGCAGTGTCATGGATAATGAGACCTCATGAAATTAGAGATTGTCTGTTCAACCGTCACAGGTCGAAACAATTACATATGGGCTACTCCACGAGTTGTTGCGTAGTGATCATCGCTTGACGTATTTTCTTAAAGGGGGGTTTTTTGGAGGAGAGTTCTGCGATAAGTCGACGAGTTTTTTTTTTTAAATGGCATAACAAGCACACAAATTCCGTCTATTAATAAAGTGAGCCCCTTGTGGTTTCGTGTATATCCGTGTGATGATATATATATATATAATGCTTGTAAATAAAATGTAAAGTACCCCATGAACTTGAAAGTGACCCTATTCGTGAAACCGTTATTGTCTTGTATATACGTTACAATTGTCATGAATATAACTAGTCGTCTGTTCTAAAGCTAATTCGACTTGCTATCTGCTGTCACTTTGGTGCCAACAGAATTCCTGCTGCAGATGCAGTACGATGCTACCATGCTGCTAAATTGCGTCTCAGTAATGGCCTATAATGTCTCTCAGTAGTGACTCATATGCTGTCTTGAGATAATACTTTCTCGTGATCACTGCTGCTTGAGACAGTACTCTTTCTGCAACATAGCACAAAGAAAATCCACCTTCTCGTAGCACAGCCCACGTTCCTGAATAAGCAGCTGACACAACTTTCTTCATCTCCTCAAAGACCTCCACCCAAATATCTAGCCTCAAGGCTGAATCCGATAGATAAATAACTTTTGTGTTTTTATAGAATTGTGCTGAAAACACTTCCTCCACAAATATAACAAATATAATAAATATCTGCAATAACATATAAAAACCGTAACAGTTCTAAAAGGACTATTCTAAAGTGTGATATGCAAAACCTCAATAAATTAATGAACACTAACACAGCATTTTTTTTTACCTAAGCAGGTTCGAAAGCATACGCCAGCTTTATGACGTGTAGAAGGAGTACATACACACGAAATAAAATGCCAAAAACACTTATTTAAAAATGAAATTACGCTTCATTAATATTTAAGGCAATTAGCGTTAATCTGTATTATTTATGCATACAATTGTTATATCTGTCAGTATCCCACAAAATAAACAATCATAATAACAAATAGTTCATAATGCCATAGGGAATTTTCAGCTTATTCAAGTTACCAATAATTATTATATTACAAAAAAGATATTATATAAAACCATTTGCACAATTATAAGATGACAAAATCATAAATTAAACTTATTATGCTGAAATATTCTTTTATTTCAGTTCTAAATTCTTCCTTCCAAATGTAATGGAGATCAGTGTTTTCATTTTAAAAGGTATATACATTTTTATATACATAGGAATACAGAGCATTTTAACAATAAACTAAAACTTCTCTACAGATGATGATTTGGTACCTACCCTCACAACAAATATGGTTATATTATTTAAAAAATTTTCTGTTTTGTCATGTGTTATTGTTGGGACAGTAACATATAGACCAAGTCCATGAACCCGTGTTAACCTACGAATCATGATAAAGGGTAAAAAAATCAACTTCTATTTGCCCTTGACTTTGCCAAACAAAGACATGGGGCACCGAAAGGGAGAAATGTAACTTTACCCCACTAGATTATACCCCGGGCACTGGGTCCATTTTAATTGCTTTTTAGACATTCATGAGCTACAGTTGGGCTATTCTAACCTAGACCAACACGTAACATTCTGTCATGTTAAACTAACCAAAGGAGTAGCAAATAGCTTAAAAAAAAAAAAAAGGAATATTTCAGAATTTTGTGTTAGTTATATTTAAGAATTTATTTGTATATTTTTAAATCATAAAACATTATGAAATATTTATGATTTAAGAATATTAATTAACAACAACAACAACATTTCAACTACAAAAGTTATTTTAATACATTTATGCATAAAATGAGCTTTAAATGAAAGCAGTTTTTTTATGAATTATAAATAAACCTTCAGAAAAAAAAATGACGACATAAATAAAATACAAGAAACTAATTTTTTTTTTTTTTACCATGCATCATTTATGAATCAAAACAACGTTCCATTCTAATTAAAAAAAAAGGAATTACCACAACAATCAACTGAACAATTACATTAAAAGCAAAACGCCTTCATAAATTATGGAGACGAAATGTCTTTTTTAGAAACAAACGCGTATCTACTTATAAGAGTGAATTGTCAAACACAAAGACGAGAATTAATAATTACCTAATGAATAATTATGAGCCATTTCATTTAGGAACAGGAAACTGGTTCGACTGCAATCTGAAATCAAGACTTTAATTAAGAAATTACTTATTCAAAACTCTTGGACATAGCGGGGATGCCGGGGAAAAATCATAACTAGCGATACACAATAAGGGGTGGCTGGTTAATATATGTCTCTGCCCATATGACGGTAAGCCATTTCTCCCTAATTTGGGAACAGCCGTTATTTAAATTTATTACGCAATCAGTGGTTATTTGGAACACGTAGAGAAGTAATATTCTCTCTTCAATAATTGAAGATTTTGGGCAGAGCCGTGCGATGGAGGATTGATGAACTTCATTTTGTTAACTAAAGAGTAATTATGATGGGATTTAATTTCCTTTTAATGGACTATTTCGATAATGCGAAATATTAAATGATCCGGCATCATTTGAAATAATTAATTTTGTGAACGTGAATGTTCCCGTTCGTCTCATTTTGTGAACAAATTGCTCAAAATGCATGTTTAAGTACACAAAATATTTCAATCTTCTTTGCTTCAAAATAGGATTACAATAGTTGACAATTTTTAATTTCGTAATAAAATTTCTGGCACATAAATATTTGATAATATATATTTGTGTATTATATTTTTATATTTTATTTGTATATGATTATATATTATTAAAAGGTGAATTTAATATTCTTATAGATGTTCATTATCTTAACGACCATAACAATTATTCATTTTTAATAATATTAATAATATATTATATAATATTATTAAAAATGAATTTAATATTCTTATAGTTGTTCATTATCTTAACGACCATAACAATTATTCACTATAATAATAATAAATAATGTAATTTTATTATTATTATGGTGAAATTAATGTTATAGTCGCAATCAAATCGCCTTTAATATATTAAAGAGAATAATGAATCAGTAAATCCTAAAAATATTTTTTTCCCCTTGTATTAATTATATGAATTAAAATTTGAATCAATGCGCTACATAGAATTTTTTTCCAATGGATTCCAGCCCACTGTGGAATTTTGGGCAACGAAATTGCTGATATACTGGCTAAGAAAGAAACTTTGACGGAGCAACACATTCATCGACGCTTTCGTTTCATATGACTAAATTGTTTGTTAACTTAACTTAAAAAGGCGCCTGAATGGCCAAGTGGCTAGTTGTCTGGCGCTCGGTATCCCAAGTTTGGGGTTCGAGTCCCGGCGGTGCCATGGATGTTTGGGTGATGCGAGGGTAGTGTTACTCCGCGTCCGTAGCTTATCTTTAAGCTGCACGCACCGTCTGGGTAGTGCTAATTGAGTAACGTCGGTGCAGAGCTTGCCTTAAGGCATCAAAGACAATTGTTAAGTGTTTGCCATCTGAATTAGAAAAAAACTTAAAACATTCTTAAACAAGATAGGGTTCAACACGCTATAGATATGAGATGGTGAAATCTGGGGAAAGTGAACTATTCCCAATTTTCCAAGGAAGACAGAGGTGGCTCTATTAGACTGGTTGTGACAGTTTACGTGACCACTTCTATAGAATTTTAGTGGTGAATTCCCCTTAACTGTGTTTTATGTGACTCTAATCGATCTATGACTTTTGAGCATTTAAATAATTGTTGTGCTCTTTTTCAGGTATGAGGGCATGGCCAAAAAGTACTAGAGAGCCCGTGAATTAATGACTTAGGCGTAAATGTTTGCCATTTGTAAAATAAAGTAAATAAATAAATCATTGAATCAATCACCACCTTTTATGAATCTGAAATCATTTACCTGCAAAATGTATGCATTCATTGTTTTTTAACAGATTTATTATCAAGTCTTATGACGATAGTTGTGTAAATCTTATTTTTATAAGATTAAGTAAATTGTGTAAAACATTCTTGAAAAGTTGGTGGGTTTTAGGTCTCGTGCTAAATACACCCGTTTCTGCAGACTGCATCAGATGGCTTATCAGCATCGCTAAGCCTTTCTAACTTTCCGATGCTTTTAATTCGTATAATATGCAGTTAAGGTGTTTTTATGAAATCAAAACATTTTTACAGTAAATTAATTCAATTAATTAGTTTAAAAAATTAATAAAGCGTGCACACATTTCCAAGAAAGTCTTGCTACACTATAAATATATTGATGTTTATAATTATAAAATATTAAACTCATTTAAATATCCTTTGTAACACGCTCCTAAAGCCATCTATCAGGGTTATGGTTTCGTTTGGTTTGTCGCTCTACGGTCATTTTTGCGTACTTTAGGCTAATCAAACTGATATTTACAGTTTAAACGTGGGTTCTGAACCACACGCAAACATCTATGCCACCATCAGAATTCGAATCTGAAGCCTGTGGTTCCAACGGCCAGAGCACTGGCCAATTGGCCATCAGGGTTATGGAAATTCATGAAGGTCTGATAGCCGAGGCGCTCCTGCAGTTGAAACTCAGTAGGGTGGAATTAAAACTTCTCTAAATGGCTTAAGGTATTAAAAAAAAATTTGACAAATATTTTAATAAACCGAGAAATACCTAAAACAATTTAGTAATTTGAAATAAAAAAAATTTCAAACAGTTTTTAATATGTATATTGTATTGATGGGGTCCGTTGACCGAGTGACTAGCATTCTGGCACTCGGGGTGCCACAGGTTTTGTGTTCAAGTCCCTGGGATGACATGGATGTTTGTAGTGGTTCTTAATCCACTTTAAACTGTAGGTCCCAGTTTAATATGACTGTTGTCCGAAGGGTTGACAACTCTACCCCATAAAAAGAAAGCATCCTCTGTCTACAAATCTGCCAGTAGGCAGACTGCCTTATCCCATCATGGAGCTGTTGCGCCAAAGAAGAAGAAGAGACAGATGAATTGTTGGAAAACATTAGTCTGAGTCTGGTCTGAGAGGACAAAACACACGTATTCGGTAATCCCCTCCCCTAAAGACTATAATATTTTTTCATTCTTTTCTTGATATTGTTTCATGGGTTTTATATGGTGTTTTGTTCCATTAAATATCAAAATCACTCCGATGGTTTGTTAACTGAGTCATGTTGCAATACACACCCCGTATCCATTTTTAGCTTTATGTATTGAAACTTGTCAAATATTTCTTTAATACCCTTAAGCCATTTAGAGAAGTTTTAATTCCATCCGACTGAGTTTCAACTGCAGAAGCAAGAACGCATTACACAGATCATCAATGACTACTAATTAGCAGTTCTTACGCTCAGAAACATTTGTAAAGACTCATTCTACGTCAGTCTTTTATGCTCGCTCGAAATTCGACCTTAATTAGTGCATTTCAGAAAGACAGTTTCCTTTTTTTTTTTTATTTTTACAAAAGTCAAAATTCCAGTCATTATCAAACGTTTTTCTTCTTGTAGTATTCTTTTGAATCTCCTTAATGATGTACGGCTTGTTATGCTTGCAAGATGCTATCACGAAATCTATTTTTGTTCCAAGCAAATCAAACGAAAAAGATTTTTTTTTTTTTTTTATCGTGTGAAAAATACTTTTTTAAATTCACTTTCAGTGTAAAGTCCGAAGATGCATGTCTGATTAATATTTAAAAGGGGAGAGGGAAATATGTATATTTCTTTTTAGTTTTTCAGAATATCGTTTTTCTTCAAGGGAAATTTTTTTTTTTTTTTTTTTTTTTGAGAACATCGTTTCATCTTCTTTTTAGTGTTCACTTTTAACAATAATTAGATAGTTTGCTTTTTTTAATAAAATGAAAAAAATTTTTTTCAGTCTATTGATTTTGTATTAAATTATAAGTCGCATATACTTCTATCTTCATATAAAGACATTTTTCAGCTTTTTTTTTTTTTTTTTTTTTTATTATAAGCAAAAATCTTAACTATATTTTGATTTCTTCCCTAAAATTTTAGTTTATTAACATAAATAATATTTAAATAAACCAAGAAATATCTTCGAACAATTCATAATTTTGAAAGAAAAGTTTTCTACATTTTCTAAATTTTTAATGTGTTTGTTATATAGATTGGGCCTAATGGCCGAGTGACTAGCGCTCTGGCTCTCGGTGCCACAGGTTTCGGGTTTCGAGTCCCTGCGGTGCCATGGATGATTGTAGACATTCGGTATCCACGTTAAGCAGCAGATCCCGGTCTCTTGTGACTGTAGAGCGTTGGGCTTACAACCCTACCCTGTAAAAAAAAAACGTCTCCTGTTTCGAAATCTGCCTATAGGCAAACGGTCTTAGCCCACTATGGTGCTGTTGCTCCAATGAAAAAGAAGAGACTAATGAATTGTAAAAAACATTAATCTGATTCTGGAATGGGAAGATGAACCACACGTTCTTCTTTAACCCCCTTCACCCAAAGATTTGAATATTATTATTTTCTTGCTTTTGTTTCATGACTTTTATATAATGTTTCGTCCCATTAGATATCAAAATCATCCCGATGGTTAGTTGACTGAGTCATGTTGCAGTACATTCTCCCGTATCCATTTTTAGCTTCACGTATTGCAACTTGTCAAATATTTCTTTAATGCCCTAAGCCATTTAGAGAAGTTGTAATTCCACCCTACTGAGTTTCAACTCCAGAAGCAAGAACGCATTAGACAGATCATCAATGACTATTCATTAGTAGATTCTTACGCTCCGAAACATTTGTAAAGGCTCATTCTACGTCAGTCTTTTTTCGCCTCGCTTTCCCTTAATTAGCGCATTTCAGAAAGACAGCTTCTTTTTTTCTTTTCACAAAAGTCAAAAATTCCAGTCATTATCAAACATTTTTCTTCTTGTCTTTCATGTAGTATTCTTTTGAATCTCCTTAATGATGTACGGCTTGTTATGCTTACAAGATGCTATCACGAAATCTATTTTTGTTCCACGCAAATCAAACGAAAAGATTTTTTTTTTTTTTATCGTGTGAAAAAAATATTCTTTAAATTCACTTTCAGTCTAAAGTCCGAAGATGCATGTCTGATTAATATTTAAAGGGGGAGAATGAAATATTTTTTTTTTTTCTTTTAGTTTTCAGAATATCATTTTTCTTCAAGGGAAAATTTTTCATCGAGGACATACTTTCATCTTCTTTTAGTTTTCACTTTTACCAATAATTAGATAGTTTTTTTTTTTTAATAAAAATTGTTGAAGTTTTTTCAGTCTATTGATTTTGTATTATATAATAAGTCGCATATATTTCTACCTTCATATAAAAACTGCATTTTTTTATCTATAAGGAAAAATCATAATTTTACTTTTTTTTTTTCTAAAATTTTAGGCTATAAACATAAATTATATTTTAATAAATCAGCAAATACCTAGAAACAATTTAGTAATTTGAAGCATAAGTTTTCACACAATTTTTAATATGTATATTAAATAGGCGGCCCTGATAGCCATGTGACTAGCGCTCTGGTGCTCGGTAGCACAGGTTTCGGTTTCGAGTCTCGGCGGTGCCGCGGAAGTATATAGTGGTTCGGAATCCAATTTAAACCGTAGGTTCCGGTTTAAAAAACTAATTGTGCTTCCTCTTACACACTGGTAAGAGCGCTATCCTTCCGTTCAGTAGAAGTCTGACTAGGCCTACAGACTCACACTCGGAAAGGAAGTATATTTCGCTCACCCTACGCTTATCCGAGTTTCGGGTTTTCGGCTTAGAATGGAGTCCTTCCACGAATCTGAGCGGCCTGATGGTCAATTGACTTGAAAAACAGGCATCAGGTTTGAATCCTGGCGGTGGCATGAAGCACATGTTTGGTTCGGAAACCCCAAACGGCATTGCTCCATATGGGGCTGTTACGAAGACGAAGAGGTTGATGAATTTAGAAAAACATTAGTTTGATTCTGGAATACAAAAAAAAAAGCGCACGTCTTCGTATATTTTTCTTTTCATTCTTTTCTTACTATTGTTTCGCATCCATTTTTAGCTTTTACGTATTGAGACTTGTCTGATATTTCTTGAATGCCCTAAGCCATTTAGAGAAGTTTTAATTCCACTCTACGGATTTTCAACTGCAGGAGCCAGAAGGCATTACACAGATCATCAATGACTATTAATTAGCAGATTCTTACGCTTCAAAACATTTTGTAAAGACTCATTCTACGTCTGTCTTTATGCTCGCTTTCAAAATTAATTAGTGCATTTCAGAAAGACAGTTTTCTTTTTTTTTCTTTGACAAAAGTCAAAATTCCAGTAATTGCCAAACATTTTCTTCTTGTCTTTCACGTCGTATTCTTTTGAATCTCCCTTAATGATGCACGGCTTGTTATGCTTACGAAACGCTATCAGAAATCTATTTTTGTCCCGCGCAAATCAAACGAAAAAGGTTTTTTTTTTATTTTCGAGTGTGAGAAAATACATTCTTTTAAAGTCACTTTCAGTCTAAAGTCCGAAGATGCATGTCTGATTAATATTTTAAGGGGAGAGTGAAATATATATATTTTTTACTTTTAGTTTCTGAATATCGTTTTTCTTCAAGGGAAATATTTTTTTGAGAATCTCCTTTCATCTTTTACTTTTTTACTTTTACCAATAATTAGATAGTTTACTTTTTTTTAATAAAAAACAATGGAAAGTTTTTTCAGGGCATTGATTTTATATTATATTACAAGTCGCCTATATTTCTGTCTTCATAAAGGAACTGCATTTTTTTATCTATAAGCAAAAGTTGCAATTATACCTTGTTTTCTTCTTCTAAAATTTAAGTCTACGAACATAAATAATATTTTAATAAACCGGGAAATACAATTAATTAATTTGAAATATATGTTTCACACAATTTTTAATATGTATATTATATAGGTGGGGCTTGATGGCCGAGTGACTAGCGCTGTGGCGCTCGGTGGCACGAGTTTCGAGTTCCAGTCTCGGCGGTGCTACAAATGTCTGTAATGGTTCGGAATCCACTTTAAATCGCATATCCGGTCTAATAGGACTGTTGGCCGTAGGGCTGACAACTCTACCCCATAAAAACAAAGTATCTTCTATCTAGAAATCTGTCAGTAGGCAGACGATCTTAGCCCACCGTGTGGCTGTTGCACCAATGATTTCGTTTGGTATGTCGCTCTACGGTCATCTTGTACACACGAAGGCTAAAAACCGACCGGGACCTACAGTTTAATGTGGATCCCTAACCACTCACAAACATCCATGCCACCACAGGATTCGAACCTGAAGCCTGGGGTACTAAAAGGCCGGAGGTTGCGCCAACGAAGAAGAGGAGACTGATGAATTGTTGAGAAACATTAGTCAGATTCTGGAAGGCGATGACGAAACACGATTAATCCCCCACGATTATTTAACGATTTAATCCCCCTTCACCCAAAGAATTGAATATTATCATTTTCTTGCTTTTGTTTCATGACTTTTATATAACGTTTCGTTCCATTAGATATCAAAAATCATTCCGATGGTTAGTTGACTGAGTCTTGTTGCTTACATTCTCCCGTATCCATTTTTTTAGCTTCACGTATTGCAACTTGTCAAATATTTCTTTAATGCCCTAAGCCATTTAGAGAAGTTGAAATTCCACCCGACTGAGTTACAGCTCCAGAAGCAATAACGCATTACACAGATCATCAATGACTATTAGTTAGCAGATTCTTACGCTCCGAAACATTTGTAAAGACTCATTCTACGTCAGTCTTTATGCTCGCTCGAAATTCGCTTAATTAGCGCATTTCAGAAAGACAGCTTTTTTTTTTCTTTTTCACAAAAAGTCAAAAATTCCAGTCATTATCAAACATTTTTCTTCTGGTCTTTCATGTAGTATTCTTTTGAATCTCCTTAATGATGCACGGCTTGTTATGCTTGCAAAATGCTAATACGAAATCTATTTTTTGTCCACTGAAAAATCAAACGAAAAAAAAAATTGTATTTTTATTTTTGCGCGTGAAAAAAAATTCTTTAAATTCACTTTCAGTGTAAAGTCCGAAGATGCATGTCTGAATAATATTTTAAGAGGGAGAGGAAATATATATATATTTTTTACTTTTAAAACAAAAATGGGAAGTTTTTTTTCAGTTTATTGATTTTGTATTATATTATAAGTCGCATATATTTCTATCTTCATGTGGGAACTGCATTTTTTTATCTATAAACAAAAATTATAATTATACCTTGTTTTCTTCTAAAAGTTTAGTCTATAAACATAAATAATATTTTAATAAACCAGGAAATATCTAGATACAATTCATTAATTTGAAAGAATAAATTTTTTTACGCAATTTTTAATATGTATATGTATAGGTGGTCGTTTATAAAATCCGACTCTAGACTCTTTTGTAAAAATAATTTTTTTATTTTTCCGAATTCCTGTGAATTAATGTTAAAATTAAATGTTAAGGAGGCAATTGAATTGCATCCTTCAAAAATATAAAAACTAGTAAAGAGTGTTAGTACTTTACCAGCAAACTAAGTAAGAGTTGAGAAACTTTTCTCTGCTCTGAGGCCTTAAAGAGAAGATCTTGTGAAAACTATTCTATTATTGTAACTGGGTGGGTTGGGTGTAGATACCTGAGGCACAGGTTGGAGAACTCACAGCTTTATTGACCCACGCACAAACATCACACGCATACAATTAGATACCTTTAATAGTTAACACATTTAAAGACAGATAATTATAGATGCGTGGGAGGATTCCGCTTCTAAGCCGAAAACCCGATACTGGAATAGGCGCAGGGTAAGCGAAATATACTTCCTCTCCGGGTACGAGTCTGCAGGCCAACTGACCATTTCTTCTGAACGTCTAAGGGTGACTCAATGAGTAGGAGCAAGCTGGATTGCATTATTAAAAAAAATAAGATTTAATGCATACAAATATTACATCTCTGTGATTAAAATGTACAATTTGCTTTTCCTTGTTCTCAGCTATTTTATGATACTTTGCTACTTGGGAATTTAGTACTGTTATTTCTATAGAAATTATATTGTTGTAAGCAAATTTAGAGTGCAATGATATCTTTTAAGTTTAGTTTAAATACTACACTTATGTAAAAAAAAATGCTTTGTTATGCAAAACATTCTTTAATAGATATATAAGAGTTCAATAAAAATGAATTTACTTAAAAATTTTTTTTAATAATCCCTTAGTATTATCTTTACTAAGATTATTTTTTATTTACATAAAATTACTGTTAAAGATTCAGCAGTCGGTATAAAAAGTCTACTCAGGAGTTGGGAGTTGTTGTTTTCATCACGAGCACTTTTGCTAATCTAGGTCAATTGAGAAATAGAGTCGAAAATATAGCATTATACTGAGAACTGGACCACTTGGAGGGGATACAGTATACACTGCACCCAAATATTGCCAACTCATTTTAAAATGGACGTCCCCCTAAAGGTAGCACCTAGGGATGATCGTCCTCTTTTTGTCCTCTTCGAGATTAATGGAAAGGCTTTTCGGCTTACGGGTTTATCATATACCATCTTCGGCATACACAATAAGCTTTCGGTTCGGCTTCACCCTGTTGGTTTTCGAACCGAGATCCCGGTGTTTGCAAACAAAACGCATTATCCACACAGATTCAATATGTATGCCACATGTGTGTTCCGGTTTTAATAAGTATTTTTTAATAAAAATAAAAAAAATATTAGCGTTTTTCATCGTTTTTAATGCATGTTTTTTTTTTTTTTGGCATTCAAATTTGTTATTGCAAAACATTTCCTTTGCAATTTATCTACTATAAAACTTATACAAATTGTATTCTTTCTGTTCTCCGTATTTATGTATTATATTCACATATATTTTATATATTTTCGCATTATATATTATTTTATTCTGGTATAGTTAATTTAACATTGAAATGTATTCCTAGGAAATAGTTGTTGTGCTCGTTTTCAGGAAAAAAATTATGTATTATAAATTATTAATAATTTATTTTATAAAAATTTTTAAAAAATTATTAATTTTTATAAATTATTAAATTATTAAATTTGTAATTATGCTCCAAAAATATAAAATCCTAAACTTTAATTTGATATTGTTTTATACTAAAATTATCAAATCAGGTAATTTTAATAATGAATAATGTTTTACCAAAATTTCGTGTTGGTTTCGTGTTTCTTCTGTATTTTTTTTTAGCTGCAATTTATTTTGTTATTCATATAATTTAATTATTTTTTAAAAATTTATATCACTAAATATTTAAATGATAAGCACCATATTGGGATTTTTTTTTAAATCTAGCTTCAATAAAAATGTGGGTGAATTATACAATATTATTTTAGTAAATTTATATATCGATAGCCATAATAATTTCTTTTCAATAATTTAAATAATTAATTAATAAAGTACAACATTTACATTGAGATATTTTAATTTGATTCTCTTTAATTTGAATAATAATTATTTCTTCTTATCTAGAAATATTATGGTATTATTAGGTAATTTGATGACCGAGGTGGGCTTGATGATCGAGTGACTAGCGGTCTGACGCCCGGTACCTTCGGGTTCGAGTCCCAGCGTTGCCATGGAGGTTTGTAGTTTTTCGGAACCCACTTTAAACCGGTCCCGGTTCAATATGACTTCAGAGCATTGGGCTTAGGGCTGACAACCCTATCTTGTAAAAAGAAAGCATTTGATGTCTCAAAATCTGTCAGTAAAAGCAGACGGCCTTGTTCCGCCATGGTGCTGTTACGCCACTGATGATGTTGATGTTTATGTGAATAGTGAAAGATTTTTAATTTCTAAATAATAATTTGGCCGTTAGCAATGAATGTATTCCCTATAGAAGTTTAAAAAAATTAATTTATTTTAAAATATTAAGCTGCGGTTCAAATTTTAAAAAAAAATTATTAATTTTTAGTATCAATAATGGGAAAAAAATTTAACTAGGTTTATATGAAGTATCTTATCAAGCTTTTAAAAATTTGATCAAACAATCCAGTATTACATTTTTATTTAAAATTAAAAAGACCTTTAGTTTTTTACAATATACCAGTTTTTATATTATATAATTTTTTTATTTTATTTTGAAATATATAAATGAGTTGTCATTTATTCTTCTATATTATAGACAGATGACAGTTAAATTAATGAAACAACAGAAAAAAATTCCGAGACAATCTGTGACATTTTATTCTTTTCTTTGATCATGAGAAATCACTCGTGAAAATGTTGAGGACTGCAGATAATGCGGGGCATTAAATCACAAGAAACCTTTTTTTTTTCTAGGTTAGTGACTGGTTATATATTTAATCGGGACTTTTAATATAGCCTTGAGACAATTTACATTTTTTCTTCTTGACAAAAGAAGCATTTACGGTTAGTTTGAATCTTTTATTATTCTCATTTGTTCATTTTCTTCGTCAATCTGTCGTTTTTATTGTAATATATGACTCAAGTTATTTTTTCATGTCTTTGTGATTTGTTTAACCTTTGATTTGTCTAGCAATAATTTATCTCAAAGTTAATTTTTATCTCTCTATATTTTTTAATTCTGTCGACCATTTCTTCTTGTTGACATAGAACAGAATCCCAATACTTAATTTAAGTGAATCGCACTAGTTATATATTTTTGAAATTAATGTATTTATTTACACAGCAAAATTTTTGCCAAAGTTTGTTTTTAATTTGTATGGAATGAACTTTTGCCTATTTAAAACACGTATAAATGTCAGTTCTACAAAAATTTATGTTAGTGCTATATTGCAAAATTATTTTCTTTCAGGGGACTAAACAAATTCATTTTTTATTGAACAAATCTGAAAATTGAATTTTAATTTTAAAGAATTGACATGTTTTGATATACAGTGATCATATTATAATAAACCATTTTTTATTGAACACTGAAATTGAATTTTTAATTTTGAAGACTGTAAAAAAAGACCCACACCTCGAAATCACAAAAAAGACCCACTGAGTTCAAATTTGAACTGAAGATACTTGAAGAAGGAAGGAACTGTACGACATCAAAAAAGTTCCAAAGTGTATGACTAGATGGTGCTGTAAGTGGCATAAAGAAAAAGTAAATTTGGCTGCCAGTGAAATTATGAATAGAAATTACGATGTATTTGCACATGAGTTGCAAAATAAACCAATTGTAGTGTTCAATGTGCTTGATTGTTTCGGTTTTTGATAGAAAAAAATGACTTCCAAGTCATTCAACAGTTGTGACACCGTTCGTGGAAAAGTTCCTCCATCCACCCCGACAAGGTCATACCAAATTGGATGGAAAATTCGGTGAAACTTTTTTGATGCCACATACCGTTTCCATTCTTCAACTATTTTCGGTTCAAATTTGAACTCATTGTGACGAGTGTTTCTTTTTTTTACAGCATTTTGAAATTGGAGCTTTAATTATAATCACCCAGTATATAACAGCAATATTTATAAAATAATAATCCAAATAATAAAAATTAAATTTGAAAGAAACTTAAATATGAAAAATAAAGTAACATCTATAGATACATTCCGATGAGAATATAATAGAAAAAAATATCGATGCGAATTCCACAGTCCCGAGACTTTATCCAAATGGTTCCTTTTTTCGAGTGTGCTTGTAATTTACATCTGGAAAATTGACCTCAAATTGAATCTGTCTCATATTTTCCGCTGAAAGAGTCCTTTCCACTCCACTGCCTTTCGAATTGTTTTTCCGATAAAACCTCCCTTTTCTTAAGTTACTCTTTCTTCCATTGCATAAAACACAGTGTGCGCCTTAAAAGAACGTGTTCCTACCCTTGCAAAAAGACGGAAAAGTATAGCAACAGGAAAAGACTTTTCGACTTTTTTTTTTTCTTCTGAAGAATTTACCTGCATAAACATTTTATGATATGCTCCTGAATTATTTATAGGGCTTGTCTTCGAAATAAATGTTATACCCTTTTTCAACGATATTTCATTTTTTTCAGAAGAAGAAAATAAATAAATAAAGGTTTAACTTCTAAAAGCACACTTACGTATTTGTATCGCGTAGTTTTAATTAAATTTCTTCATTTTTCAATAAATTAATCTGATTTTCTTTCATAAATACTGAGGTTTACGAATGGAATTTCTTGTTTAGTGGTTATGACGCATTTTTGTTACAATTCATGTGAAAATGATTGCAACACCATTATAATGTAAACCGTTTATATTAAGAGTTAACTTGTTTAATTTTCATTATCTTAATTATTGTAAAAATTGAATTCATTTAGAGGTTCTTAACGCATGTGTTCATATTAAATTTTCTTTAAAATAAAATTCTTTTTCAATCAAGTAATCTTAATTTCCTGCATAAATTGTGGGGCTTGAATGGCCGAGTGGCTAGCACTCTGGCCCTCAGTATCGTACATGTTTACAGGTTCGAGTCCTGGCGATGCCATGGACGTTTGTAATGGTTCGGAATCTACTTTTTAAACCGTAGGTCCTGGTCTAACTATGACTGTGGAGAGTTGGGCGTAGGGCTGATAAAACCTACCTCGTAAAAAAAAAAAGATATCTCATGTCTCAAAAATCTGCCAGTAGTTAGACGGCCTTGGCCCACCATATGATTGTTACGCCAATGATAATGATGAATGAAAAATTCAAATGCAGAGTCAAATTCCCATTGTAATGTACAACTGATAATGCTTTTAAAGTATTAGAATGGAAGAAAGTTCAAAATAATAAAATAAAATTTGACAGAAACTTAAATATGAATCTATAGATATACGCCGTTGAGAATACGAAAAAAAAAAATATCGATGTGAATTCCAGAGTCCCGGGAGACTTTATCCAAATGGCTCTTTTTCCAGTGCATTGTGAATTACATGTGGAAAATTGACCTCAAATTGAATCTGTCTCATGTTCTGTGTTCCGAAAGGGCCCTTTCCTTCTATGCCATTCGAATTGTTTTCCGATAAAAACTCACTTTTTCCCAAGTCACTCTTTCTTCCATTGCATAAAACAGAGTGTGTGCCTCAAAAGAACGAGCGTGCTCCCCCTACCCTTACAAAGACGGAAAAGTATAGCAACAGAAAATACTTTTCGGCCTTTTTTTTTCTGAAGAATTTACCTGCATAAACATTTATGATATGCCCCTGAATTATTTATAGGGCTTGTCTTCAAAATAAATGTAATACCCTTTTCAACGATATTTTCATTCTCCTTTTTTTCTCTTCTTTTTTTTCCCAGAAGAAAATAAATAAATAAATGTTTGACTTCTAAAAGCACACTTATTTATTTGTATCGCGTGGTTTTTTTTTTTTTTTAATTAAAATTCCTTTTTCATTGAAGTAATCTTAATTTCTTTTATAAATACTGGGTTTAAGGAATGGAATTTTCTATTTAGGGGTTATGACGTCATTTTTGTGCAATTCAACGTTAAAAATGCTCGCAAAACCATTATAATGTAAGTCGTTTATATTAAAAGATAACATGTTTAATTTTTATTATTTTAATTCATTTAGAGATTCTAAGCATGTATGCATATTGAATTTTATTTAAAATAAAATTCCTTTTTCAATAAAGTAATCTTAATTTCCTTCATAAATAGTGGGGTTTATGGGGCCTGAATGGCCAGTGGCTAGCGCTCTGGCACTCAATACCACAGGTTTTGGGTTCGAGTCCTGGCGGTGTCCTGGTGGATGTCTGTAGTGATTCGGAATCCATATTAAACCGTAGATCCTGCTCTGATATGGCTGTAGATTGTTGGGCGTCAGGCTGACACCCTACTCTGTAAAAGAAGACATCTCATGTCTTGAAATCTGCCAGTAGGCACACAGCCTTGGGCCACTATGAGGCTGTTGCGCCAACGGATGATGATTAATTCAAAAATTCAGATGTTGATTCAAGTTCACACTGATATTGCTGTTGAAGTATTAGAACGGAAGAAAGTTCAAATAATTTAAAGAAAATGTGAAAGAAACTTAAAATATGAAAATAAAGTAACATCCCATCTATAGATACACGCCGTTGAGAATACAAAAAAAAAAAAAAAGGAAAAATCTATCGATGCGAATTCCACATTCCCGGGAGACTTTATCCCAAATGGTTCCTTTTTTCCCGAGTGCATTGTGAATTACATCTGGAAAATTGACCTCAAATTGAATCTGTCTCATATTCTGCGTTTTCGAAAGAGCCCTTTCCTTCTATGCCATTCGAATTGTTTTTCCGGTAAAACTCACTTTTCTTAAGTCACTCTTTCTTCCATTGCATAAAACACAGTGTGCGCCTTAAAGAACGTGCTCCCCCTACCCTTGCAAAGACGGAAAAGTATGGCTACAGAAAAGGCTTTTCTCTGAAGAATTTACCTGCATAAACATTTATGATACGCTCCTGAATTATTTATAGGGCTTGTCTTGGAAATAAATGTAATACCCTATTTCAGCGATATTTCATTCATTCTCCTTTTTTTTTGAAGAAAATAAATAAATAAAGGTTTAGCTTCTAAAAAGGACACTTTACATATTTGTATCGCGTAGTTTATTTTAATTCCTTTTTTCAATAAAGTAATTTAAATTTTCTTTCATGAATACTGGGTTTTATAGAAAATTTTCTGTTTAGTGGTTACTTCGCCATTTTGTTGTAATTTTTTGACGCCATTTTGTTGTGAAAATAATTGCAACACCATTATTATGTAAATCGTTCTTATTAAAAATATCTTATTTATTTTTTATTATTTTAATTAATGTAAAAATTTAACTCTATTTAGAGATTCGCTCATGTGTGTAAATTGAATTTTCTTTTTAAAAATAAAATTCCTTTTCAATAAAGTAATCTGAATTTCTTTCATAAATATTGGGGTTTATGAATGGAATTTTCTGTTTAGTGGTTATGACGCCATTTTTGTTTGCAATTCATGTGAAAGTGTTTGCGACACCATTATAATGTAAATCGCTTATATTGAAAGTAACTTGTTTAATTTTTTATTATGAATTAATGTAAAAATGTAACTTATTTGGTGATTCTAATGCATGTGTGCATATTAAATATTCTTTAAAATCAGAATTCCTTTTTCAACAAAGTAAGTTTAATTTCTTTCATAAATACTGGGTATGAAAATTTTCTTTTTAGTGGATATGACGCAATTTTGTTGCACTTCATGTTAAAAATGTTTTTCAACACCATTATTATGTAATCGTTTATATTCAAAGATAATTTGTTTCATTTTTGTTATTTTAATTCATGTAAAGATTTAACTCATGTAAAATTCCTTTTTACAAAATAATCTTAATTTATTTCATAGAATAATTTCATTACATCATAATTTCCTTTATTACAGATTTTGCTACATATGTGTACTATGTCTATTAAAAACTATATCAGAGTTATTGCCGTTAATGCCGTTAATGAAAAACAAAGAACTCGTGCGTCTACAGATTTTTTCTTAGTTAATATTGCAGTTTTATAAAAAGTGTAAGTTAAACTTTTGATGCACTAGTTGAAAATATAGGAATTAAAAATCCTCTTCTTGGAAGACAAATTCTTTTAATCTAAAGAAAATTTTTTAAAAAACTGGTAGGCCCTGAATCTTTTATGCACAATTTAACGTTCAAAGACCATTCTTGTGGATAATTGTTACAAAGTATTTTCATAAGATATTTAAATTGTTTGAAAGCTGAATACCTAACGGGAAATATAATTCTATTACAATACCGTATTTTAATGTTACACTATAACGATAACGTCACGTTTTTAATATTATGCTTTTACTGCTACGCTGTTACACTAATGTCACGTTTTAATATTATGCTAATATTGTTACGCTACTACTGCCCAAAAGTAAGACCAATTATTTTTTTTTTTCAAAAACACTTTTTTTATTCTTCTAAATTTATTTCCTCGCCTTCAAAATAATCCCCTCCGGGCACAATGCACTTATGCCAATTTGTTTTTCAATCCTCAATGCATGCTAAAAGTCATCGGCAGGTATGGCCTTCAAAAGCACCCACCTATTCACGTTAAATCTCTTCAGTCGACTCGAAACGGTGTCCCCAAAGTGGTCGTTTGAGTTTAGGGAACAGCTAGAAGTCGTACGGTGTGAATACGGTGTTTGTGGAACGATATGGGTTTCGTTTTTGACAAAAGCCACGAAGAATCAATACAGTGTGAGCTGGCGCATTTAGTGTTTTCGGTACCAATCGAGATTTGACGCGTTTGAGGCCCAAAATGGAATTGGCCGATCCTTTTGAAATTCCAACATCATCAGCAGGGTCTCTACTTGTAAATGGACGGTTTGCAAGCACCAAATCTTTAATTTTTGGACGTGAACGTCGTCGGTTGAGGTTACTGATCGACCAGAACGCTCTTCTTCTTCAACGCGTTCTCTGCCTTCTTTGAACTGTTTGCACAACTTACAAACATTTCTTTCCGGTATAGGAATGCTCACCGAATGCCTTCTGCAACATTCTATACGTTTCCGCAAACAAAATTAAATGCTAGTTCTTTGCTGTGAATTAATCCAGACATTTCAAAAATCGCCGGAATCAGTTTTAACGTCTCCAAAGCCAAGTGTAACTCAAACACTAATGAATATTTTGACGTCACATTTCACACAGATGTCAAGGGCAGTGCTAGCAACCTAAAAAAGTAACCTAAAAACTGAAATTCCATATTCCCCTGGAATTTAAATTGGAGTGGTCTTACTTTTTGGAGACAGTAGCATTATGCTAATGTCACATTTTTTAATATTATACTTTTATTGTTATTCTATTACGCTAATGTCATGTCGTTTAATATTATATCATTATTATTATTATTTACGCTGATGCTATTATTATTATTCTATTACGCTATTGTTACGTTTTTAACGTTGCGCTATTACCATATTAAGCTTATCTTGTTTATTTTCTTTCCTCTATCTTGGTTATACCACATTCAAATTTATTTAATTTTGGGGAATTTATCATAATTTTTCTGTTCATTTACTTAAATAATTCCGTTGTAAGATTGACAAAAGTAGACTTAATGTCAAATAAAAGTAAGAATAAGAGTTTACATTAATTGTAATTTTTAACGTCATTTGTGGTTTGCTGATGGCTGAGTGGCCAGCTCACGGTGCCACAGATTTCGGGTTCGAGTCTCAGCAATGCCATGCATGTTTTCAGTGGTTCAAATCCACCTTAAACCGTAGATCCTGTCTAATATTAGCGCTCTGGCTGTTAGTACCAGCTGTTAGATTTCAGGTTCGAATCTTTGCGGTGCATAGATGTTTGTGAGTAGTTCAGAATCCACGTTAAATTGTAGACCCCGGCCTAATTTGCCCAAAGTGTGCATAAAATGACTACAGAGCGATACAACAAAGAAAACAAAAAAGCAAAAAGCAAACAATCTTATATTTCGGAATCTGCCAGTAGGCAGACGACTTTATTTTCCATAGAACTGTTGCGCCATTAAGTAGAACATTTGTATTTTTTTTATAAAGTTGTTCTTTAAAGGAATAAAACATATTCTATATTTGTTTATATATATATATATATATATATATACTGAAGTGACAAAAGTCATGGGATAGCAATATGCAAATTTTCAGATGGCAGTAGCATCGCGTAGAACAGGTATAAATGCGCAGTGCTACTTCGCAGAGCTTTCATTTCTGTTCAAGTTATTCATGTGAAGAGGTTTTGACGTGATGATGACCGCACGACGGGAATTAACAGACTTTGAAAGCGGAATGTTAGTTGGAGCTATACTCATGGGTCATGCCATTTCGAAAATCGTTAGGGAATTCAACATTCCCAGATCCACTGTGTCAAGAGTGTGCCGAGAGTATGAAATTTCAGGCATAACATCCCACCATGGACAGCGCAGTGGTCGACCGCCTGCACTAACGACCGAGACCGGCGACGTCTGTAAAGAGTCTTAAATTCTAACAGACAAACACTGCGTCAAATAACCGAAGAAATCAATGTGGGACCTACAAGGGACTTGTCTGTTAGAACTGTGCGGAGAAATTTGGCTTTCTTGGGCTATTCCGCAGAAGACCGACTCGAGTGCCTTTACTGACAGAACGACATCGCTTGCAGCGACTCGTGGCACGTGAGCATATCGTTTGGTCCCTAGATGAATGGAAAACCGTGGCCTGGTCCGATGAGTCACGATTTCAGTTGGTAAGAGCTGATGGTAGGGTTCGAGTGTGGCGCAGACCCCACGAAGCCATGGACCCAAACTGTCAGCAAGGCACTGTTCAAGCTGGTGGTGGCTCCGTAATGGTGTGGGCTGTTTTTCATGGCATGGACATGGTCCTCTGGTGCGACTGGACCGAACATTGACTGGAAATGCTTATGTTCAGCTACTTGAGATCACTTGCAGCCATTCATGGACTTCATGTACCCAAACAACGATGGGATTTTTATGAATGACAATGCGCCATGTCACCGGGCCACAACTGTTCGCGATTGGTTTGAAGAACATTCTGGACAATTCCAACGAATGATCTGGCCACCTAGATCGCCCGACATGAATCCCATCGAGCATTTATGGGACATCATCGAGAGGTATGTTCGTGCCCAAAATCCTGCACCATCAACGCTTTCACTATTATGGACGTCTATCGAGACAGCATGGCTCAATATTCCTGCAGAAGACTTCCATCGACTTGTTGAGTCCATGCCACGTCGAGTTGCTGCACTTCGCCGGGCGAAAGGAGGGCCGACACGATATTAAGAGGTATCCCATGACTTTTGTCACTTCAGTGTATATATATATATATATATGACATAAATGTATGACTGGAAATTTTACGTTGTATTTTCATCGTTCTTTTTTCCTGGCTGGTTGAACTGCTATCAGTATAAATTGAATAAAGCGTGCTCAAACATGAAATTCAATGAAATGTTTTTTCTTTATTTGGAAAAGTTTATCTTTGAAGAAATGTTGAAATGTTTAGGAAGCTTAGATAACACAGTTTTCTTCCAGTCCAGTCTGAAATAAAACAATTGATGTTTAGATATATAAGTCCTTCCATTAAAAAGAGATAAAAAAAACTTTTTTATTCCACTGACAGTCTAATAAATGATCTATCGAAGCATTTCAGAAATAATGGAACACTTACACATCATTCGGCAGGACGAAGACGTAATCTTTTCTTTTGATCTTCCTATGAAGAACTCTTTTTGTTCTTCCACGGACATTCAAAGAATCAAATTTACTGTTGTCTTTCAATATCAAAGAACACAGTAAATACATTTTTTACGCCCATATGATTCACTATAAGATATAAGTTCCTCTGAAAGACAGTGCGATAAATAATGCTTTTTAAAAACAATGTTTCATCCTTTTCGACCTTCTGTCTGTTCCATAAATTACTTCCATCTTTTTTCTTCCTCTCGTCTTTGTATCCATTTAAGGTATAACTTTATAAAAGCATTTCATTGTTGTTCGCTTTATTGAGTACGTGCGTAATTGTTCTTTGTTCCGATGATCCAATAATTGAAGAAGTTCCCCTTTTTTTTTTTTTTTTTCTTTCTTTTTTTTTTTTCATTTTTTTTCCAATTCCATTTACTCTGCATGTCGAAAGAAGCTTTAAAGCAATTAAGTATTTCATATTTTATCATTTAAAAATAATTTATGAGGCTCCGGTTGCTTTAAATTCTTACTCACAGTTAAATGATCAGATAAAAAAAGAAGAGGGTAGATTTTTTTCATCCTAAAGTAATGGCCCTTATCTCATGGACTGCATTAAAGAACATTTTTTTGATTTTGATTTTTATGTAACATTTTAAAATTTTGATCAAATATTTTAGCGTATACTAAAAATGGATAAACCCAATAGTATCTCTCTACGGCTAGAAATTGTTTTGTTTGTTGTTGTTGTTATTGTTGTCGTTAAATATCGGTGGTGTGTTCAGAGTTCACCGATTGGCAATGAGGGAGGACATTGTCTTCAAGGAGGACTTTTAGGGGTAACTACCTCCAATTGGCGTATCATACCGGAGAAACCTCACAAAAAGTCTCATCAGGCACTTTGACCGCCGACAAGAGACGCTTACGTCTGCATTATCATAATGTCTCCTCGTTCTTGAAGGCGGCCTGATGGCCAATAAGCTAACGTTCTGGTCAATGGTACAATAGGCTTCAGGTTCGGATCTTGGCGGGGGCATGGATGTTTGTGGTAGTTCGGAATCCACGTTAAACTGTAGGTTCCCGGTCGAATTAGACTAAAGTGTGCACAAAATGATCGTAAAAAAAGACAAAAACAAACAAACCGTAAAAGAAAACAATCTCATGTGTCGGAATCTGCCAGTTGGAAGACAGGCTTGGCCCACCATTGAACTGTTTGCGTCTTTTGAAGTAGAACATCATTGGTTTTTTGTAAACAGACATTATATATATCATATATATATATATATATATATCAAATGCATGGCTGAGGAAATTTTTCGTTGTATTTCCAAAGGTGTTCACTTTTTTCCGATTTGTTGAATACTGCTATCAGTATAAATTGAATAAAAACGTACTCAAACAAGAAATTAAATCAGATATTTTTTATTTCATTTCGCAAAAGTTTATCTTTGAAGAAATGTTTAGGAAGCTCAATTGATGTTTAGATACATACGTCTTCCATTAAAGAGATTTTAAAAATATATTTTTATTCCTGACAGTTTAATAAATGATCTCATCAGAAGCATTTCAAAATAATGGAAACACTTAAACATCATTCGGCAGGGATGAAGACATAAATCTTCAGCTTTGATCTTCCACGCAGAAGATCTCTCTTTGTTCTTCCATGCCCATTCAAAGAATCAAATTTACTGTATGTCTTTGCGATATCAAGAACACAGTCAATAAATTTTTACGCCATATGATTCACTATAATATATAAGTTCCATGGAAGGAACCACAGTGCGATAATAATGCTTTAAAAAACAATGTTTCATCCTTTGCGACCTTCTGTCCGTTCCATAAATTATTCCATCTTTTTCATCCTCTCGTCTTGTATCCATTTAAGGTATAACTTTATAAAAGCATTTCATTGTTGTTCGCTTTTATGAGTGCGTGTAGTAATTGTTCTTTGTTTACGATGATCCAATAATTGAAGCAGCTCTCTTTTTTTTTCCAATTCCATTTACCGAATGTCGAAAGGCTTTAGCAATTAAGTATTTTTCCTCTATTTATCATTTAAAATAATTTAAGATGCTCCCGTTGGCTTTAAATTCTTACTCACGAATTAAATGATCAGATAAGAGATAGCGGGAGGGGTTTTTTCATCCTATAGTAATGCATAAAAATCTTATGGAATGCATTAAAGAACATTTTATTTATTATTGATTTTTATACTGTAATATTTTTTAAAAAATTTTATCAAATATTTTGGGGAAACTTAGATTAAAATGGATTCAGACCCAATAGTGGCCTCCACAAGCTAGAAATTTGTTTTTTGTTATTGTTGTTCGTTAAATATCGATTGGTGTATTCCGAGTTCAACGATATGCGATCAGGGGAGCACATTGTCTTTTGGGAAGACTTTTAGGAGTAACTGCCTCGTATTGGCGTATCGTATGGGAGAAATCTCTAAAACTCACCTCAGGCAATTTATCTGCTGAGGAGGGGTACTTATGTCTATTATGCTTAATGTGCTCCTCGTTTCTGAGGAAAACTGCGTGGTGGTTAC
This sequence comes from Caerostris extrusa, assembly GCA_021605095.1. NCBI lineage: Eukaryota > Metazoa > Arthropoda > Arachnida > Araneae > Araneidae > Caerostris > Caerostris extrusa. Next base: position 15,617 of record BPLR01011343.1, on the reverse strand, counting down.
GCTCTGGCCCCGTTGGTATTACAGGCTTCGGGTTCAGAGGAGATCTGGCGTTTGTCATGGATGTTTGTGAGGTGGTTTGAAACCATGTTCAAACTGTGATCCCGGTCCAATTAGCCACTTAGTGTGTGTAAAGCGGCTCGTATGTGGCGAGCAAAACAAACGAAACCGTAAAGAAAGCAATCAACCTCATGTCTCAGGAATCCTGCCAGTGAGGCAGGGCCTGGCCTTGGACTACCATCCATGGAGCTATTGTGCGTTGAGAAATGAGGAGCATCAGTTACGCATACTTTTTTGTCTTAAAATTGCCACATGCTTTTAAAAGGAATAAAGAGCTCTGTTTCTCTCAGCTTTGTATATATATATTTACCAAATACTTTACCTGACGTGAAAATGCTTTTACTGGTTGGGGAACTGCTGTCAATATAAAGTGAGATATCAAAAACGTGCTTTCCAAAACTTATGAGTGTAAATCAGGTTTTATTATTTCTTTGCATTCTTACAGAAAGATTTTTATCTTTGTGAAGGAAATGCTTAGGAAGTTTTGATCACGCGGTTTTTCTTTCTTCAGTCCAGTCAGAAAGCAAACGCAATTGATATTTTTAAGATACATGCGTCCTTCCATTAGAGATATAAAAGAAAACCTTTTCTGTTCCTGACAGTCCTAATAAATGATCTATCGAAGCATTTCAAGAAATAATGGAACACTTAAGAAGCATCATTCCAGCAGGACGAGGGCTTGCATATAATCTTTCGCTTTTGCGACTAACTATGACGAACTCTTTTGTTGTGCTTCCACAGCCATTCAAAGAATCAAATTTACTGTGTCTTGCGATATCACAGAGCACGTGTAAATACATTTTACACGCCCATACGATTCACTACTGAGATATAGGAGGTTCCATGGAAAGACGGCGCGATACGTAAGTGCTTTTAGAAAAACAATGTATTTTCTCAGCACTTTCGACCAGCTACCTGCTGTCTATTACACAAATGCTTTCCATCTTTTTTCCTTCCTCTCAACATTGTATCCGTACAAGGTTATAACTTTATAAAAGCATTTTCATTGTTCCCTTTTCATGAGTGCGTGCATGGTGTTCTTTAGTTCCGATGATCAAATAATTGAAGCAAGATCTCTTTTCAATTCCATTTACTCAGATATGTTGAAAGATGCTTTAGGCACAATTAAGTATTTGCATATTTATCATTTAAAAAATAATTTAAAAAACTCCCGTTTCTTTAAATTCTTACTCACAGTTAAATGACCAGATAAGAGATGGCGGGGTTTTTCTTTTATGTTGTAGTAATGCACATAAAAATCTTATCTTATGGAATGCATTAAAAGAACATTTTGTTTATTGATTTTGTGCTGTAATATTTTTAAATTTATGAAATATTTTGCTATAGATTAGAATAGTTGTGAATGATGTCATCTTTTGTGACAGTCTCGTTTTTGATATCAAACATAAATATGTCATTTAAAAATTATTGTTTATTGATATGTGTTGGAAAAAAAATGTTTGTTGATTTACTGATATGGATTTCGAATAATTTATCGTTAACATAAAAATTCATTCATCGATAATTAATTTATTCATATTAAATTTTCTAATTTCAAACGTATTACTCGTTTATCAGCATCAATAATGGAGTATAGCTTTTGGCAATGTAACTTTTTTATTTTAACAATGTAGCTTTCAGGATGTTCAATTAAAATGCAGAAGGCCTTCTCAAGAAAATGACGCTATGACATGTATCCTATAGTCAAGTATGCATTTAAATCTAATCAGATGCAAAAGTTATAATATTCATCTTGCTTGTAAAAAACGTCCATGGAATATAAAGGCTTTACACCACATGTTTGCTTTGACATCAGTGGATAACATAAACATGCAAATTATTGTTGTCACATCGATGGAATATATGAAAGCTTTTTAATGAACACTTTACATCAAGCTGGAATACAAAACTTATGCAAATGTTTACTCATATCAATAAAAGATACCAAAACAATGTTTACTCACATTACGAATATTAAAAGCACACAATCTGACACACTCTATATCAATAAAATACTCAAAAACTTTATACAATGTTTACTCACATGAGAAGAACATAATACTCAGAATGTTCACTCACATCAAGAATATAAAACATACAATGTTTACTCATATCAATGGAATATAAAACGTGCAATGTTTACTCGCATAGAATGGAATATAAAACATGCAATGTTTACTCACATCAATAAGATATAAACATGCACAATGTTACCCACATCAAACCAAATATAAAACTTTCAAATGTTTACTCATGAAAAGAAAATATATCAAAACATCACAATATTAACTCACACAAATGGAATCCAAAACTAAGAAATGTTTACTCATCAATGGATATCCAAAACAATAAAGTTTACTCATCAAGAATAATAAGCCTGATGGTGAACAGTTTAGCGCTCTGGCCCGTGGTACCAGTGACTGTGTTTACCTGGTGATTCTTTAGGGTTTGGATATTTGTTTGGTGGTTCATAATCCGGTATGTTAAACTACGGTCCACGTCCTTTAGCCTAAAGTGTGCACAAGATACAGCGTGAGCGACAAACCAGAAACCACATCAATATAAACCAATGTTTATCGCGTGCAATGTAATAAAATTACAACATTTCACTCTATCGATGGATACGCGAACCTGCAATACTCCATCAACCTGGTTTGCAAAAGAGGAGATCATACAATGTTTGCCTCATCAATGGAGAGTCATGTCGCAAGCTCCCAAGAGGGTTCCAATTCAGCTCAGAAGTAGTCAGGCTCAGTCTTTTATCAAAATGGCATCAGTACCATTTTCCACCGGATAGGGGGAAATCATGCTTACATCCGTGAAGGCTTACAACAATGGAAGGATTTGGGGCGGCGAGGGGGCATTCATTGTGTGGTGCATCAAATATCCAGGATTGATGACCTCAGGAGAAATTTCAGTATCTTCTTTGACAGGAAGCAGTTCTAAAGTCAGGTGGGTGAACCCACTCGTGATTCCAAAATCTTCATCTTTGCTTTGTGGATGAGGAGATTATCAATCATCTGATCTGAATTTCTGGCGTGTCGCTTTTTTCATTGCTTATACTGTGGAGGGTGACAAGATTTTGTTTGGGGAGGGGAGGAAGTATATAGAGATATATAAAGAATAGGACTTGTTGTATTTCATGATTGTTTTTCCTGATTTTGTGTTTCCTTGGATTTACTAACTATATGGAGGTGGGAAGTTATTGTTTTTAATTTCTTTTGTAAATCAGCCAATAGACCAAAACAAGAGCTTTCTCTTTTTGCGACATCAGTTTTTAGCACATTAATATTGACATGAGGTCTTTCCAACCACTGTCTATTTGAATTATTTATATTGATATCTATGTGGCGTTTCATGTAAAAAATAAAGTGATATTCAAAATATAAAAATTAGCATATTTTGTATTTTCTTGGAAAGTACCCAAGCAAGATTATGATTCAGATAATGATACAGGATTCATATATTAGATGCAAGAATTTCTAATGATGAGGCACATGTAAATGAATACATATGGGTTACATATAAAGGAAGCAGGCTTTGGAGCCACACAGGGACAATCCTGATGCAGAAATTTTCCAGTAATACTAGTTTTGGATAATGAAATCAGGCTGAAGATCTTGTAGACTAAGCTGTGTCTCAGGGTGAGATTGGAAACTGAAATGTCAAGTCCATCTTTTTACAGGAAGGAAACACACTCTTTCTGTGGGGGCCCACCTGAATGTGAGTGAGATCAATAAATATGAATTCCATTCATTGCCTGGCGCGGACGATGAACATTCAATGAAGCTTCTCAGCTCCTTTTGCACATAACTATGCAATGATAAGACTTCTGAAGCTTTTAAAATTCTGAGTTCAGAAGACTACACACAGAAGCATCTACACTTTGCAAGTACGTGATATTGCGTTTCTTCGTATTTTTCTTCGCGCTTTGCATTCTTCCACCATTGTTTTATCAGCTTTTTGATCCAGGGAATACGTTAGGCGAAGCATTCGGAATTCTATGGTCATCGCCTCTTGTTCTCGTGTTCATCAGGAAGACCATACCGGGAACCACTATTGGTCTCTCCACGTTTGTCTTTCTGAAAGGAGACCTCTATGAAGCGGGGATCTCTGGAGGATGCATCACGATGGTTGGGCACACAAGACTCCAAGTCTTTTCATCAGTATAGTGGGTGATTCTTATTACAGCTATAAAGAGGAGATACCTGTAGCCTTATGTTCTTCTTTTTAAGGCTACGTGGTTTAACCTATTCATTCAAATATACGACAATGCTTCAGGAAGATGTTTAGTCGATGCCATTTCTGGAACATTAAAATATTAGCAAATGGATTGGACAGCTGATTTTTTCAGCTCTAAACCCTTGTGCGGAATAAAAAGGCAAGTATGAATCTATATTAGCAGAGCATTTGCAGCTCTTCTTTCCCACTTCAAGAACCATTCAACCCAAACAACGTTGTATGGAAAGGCGGGATCAACTTCTTCTAAGGAACTCAGCCTTATTCCTTGCTTGTTCTAGTAAGGAATTAGCGGCGTTGTGAATTGCGTTTAACTACTAAGATGAAACATCTACTTGATAATAAACATTTTTGTTTATATTGTTGTGTTTGCATATTTTGATTTCTGCTGTGTACATTCTTCACACCATTCTAATACATGTGTAATAACTGTGGATATTTTTTTTAGGAACTATATATATACACTTTGTATGTTTTACCTATTGTTTCATTAGTCACGATCAATTGTTTTCTTGAGATGATCAGCCCCAAAGTGAAATATCTTGATTTAACACTATTATATTAAATGTTAACAATGAGTTCTGATTTATATTTAAATACCTGATTGCTTGGGCGGTTTAAGAGAGAAATAAGAAATCTGTTATTTAAGATTACCCCAGTAAAAGACGATGAATCATTTAGAAACCAGCAAGAAAACGAACCTTCAGTTTACATATCCATGCTTGGGAGGATCATTTGAGACAATAAATCTTTTGGCCGATAAGTGTACTTCGAAGAGGCGTGGAGAAGAGGCGGAAGCCTATCTGAGGATGTTTGTTTTTAAAAAAGTTCAAGCTCATTACAAAAAATCCAGAAGTGGGCCTGCAGACACTGCATGGAAAAACTTTTTCACACTTACAAAGAGAATAATGCAGACTCCATATGAAGTGTTTGATTCTAAGAGATCTTGTTAATTAATTACCAGCGTTTGAAGCAGCAAAAATGTGTGAAATAAATTTAACAATATTGTTTGGAAATAAATTAAATGATATTGTAGTTAAGATATACAAATTTTACAATATCAAGAGAGTTATAAATATGAGCTTGGTACCTATACCATTCTACTAGTACTTGTACCGAAACTTTCTCCATTCAACATTGGCTAATTTCTATTCCATTCTTTAACGGTAATGCCAAAACCCTTAAAGTCTTGCATGTACAACATTTTTTTTTAAATTGCTTCACGCTATAACGAAATGGCTGTGCCTTTATTTGCTGTTGTTTTGATTAATGTAAAATTTAAAAATGTATTTTGTTTCAGATGTAACTTGCTTTCAATGCTCTGAGTTTGAGTTTGTCAGGATCTCTATAGATGCCATTTTGCCTTTTTGCCAGACTGGTGTCAGACCATGACTGGGACACAGCTTGGGTTCAGGGCCTCACAAATACTTGCTTCCCTTATAATCTCACTTGGGATTCTGAGGCCACATGGTATCCTATCATTGAGGATAATATTATGAATCCGGTTGGCATAAATTCAAGTTTATGTAATACCCATGTTCCTTTACAGACTAATACTTAAGATACCATTCTGTGTCATTGGAACTTTTCCTGTATCGTCACGTCTACTGTAAAATATTTTTATGTTATATTCTCTTTCATTATTTTACAAAATTCTTAACAAATGCTTTGTTTAAAATATTAAAAATTATTCGACTTTCAAATCTTGAAACCTCACAAAAATCTTATAAGTTTTTGAAACATACCTAAAATCTCTGTTAGAGACCAAGTCTTACATGTGGCACCCCATCAAGACATCTAATGTGTTAATTAAATATATCAAATCAATCCTGACGATCGAAGTTTATTCTTATGATTCTTTCTGGGAAGACATGTTTACATACATTTGCTGCCGCTTACTCTTGTGAAATTCTTTTCTCTCTAAAAATAACCGTTGGATTTTGGTGATTTAATTCAGATAGGTTTCCTCTGTTGCGAAGGCCTGGTGGATTGCGGAAGGTGACGTCTCAGCGGAGAAATAGAATTAATTGCAGCAAGTTTGAAGTGCTCATGGGCAATTTCCCCCTAAATAATTTAATGGAATCTTCCATGCACATTTAAATTTTAATAACTCTACTTTTTTTTTTTTTTTTTATTATTATTATTATTCAGATGTGATTATATGTGGAGGCTTAGAGTCGTTTTTCTGTTGCTGCCATTTTTAACTTTCGTTGCAGCATTTTAATGGAAATACATTTTAGAGATCAGTAATTTGCATAAGTTATTGTTGATTTGGAATTGATAGATTTTATTTTTATTTTAAAAGAGTGCATTCCTTTTTTTTTATCTTATTTGAATAGTTTGTCCATTACATTTACACTTTAATACACTATTTTACCAAGCTAGATTTTTCTTGAAATATGTTATTAAGGCCCCAAATGTTGTTGTTTTATTTTATGCCCTTCTTATGTGGCTGTAAAGTATGTTTTGATTTTCTGCTAGCACTTTCATTTCACACCAGGCCAAGTGAAATAAGTTTACTTTCTAATGGTAGTCTGATGAAAGCTGAAAGTAAAACATTAATTACAAACAATTGGTTTCCTTTGGTTTTGCGTCGCTCTGGCGTGATCTTGTGCGCGAGGCCAAAACAGACCGGACCTACAGTTTAAAATGGATTCCAAACCATTAATAAACATCATACCATCTCCAGGATTCAAACCTGACCTGTGATACAAAAAGGTCAGAGCGTTAATCCACAGAGTGAGGCCTGATGGCCGGAGTATTCCAGCAACTCTCAATGCCACTGGCTTCGTCTTCAGTCCCAGCGGTGCGCGGATGTGTTGCGTAGTTCGAAATCAATTTTAGTATGCAGGACCGTCCCTGTCCCCGCTCATGTCCATAAATTAAGGATAATTCAGAATCACACAGAAATTGAACTCTAAAATAAAAATTTCACCTGTAGAATTATCACACACATCTTGAAGAAGAATATGCAAATTACAGGGAAACCACCAGATGGCGCGGATAGTACGTCACAATGACGAGAGTGTAAGAGAGGGGGTATATAAGGAATGGTGGCAAAGAAGTAAAATTGTTCACAAGCGCTTTAAAAGCCTTTCAGTGCAATAACCGCATAGTTATGGCACAAAGGGAAGCATTTGGATGATTTTTTACGTGGTAGAATTATCGGACGACTGGAATGTGGACGTACCCAGCTGGAAGTATCCGAGGAACTTGGAATCGCCCAGAGTGTCATCTCCAGGCTTTGGCAACGATTCCAAGATGATGGTAATGTGAGTAGATGTTACAGCACAGGTCGCCCCCCGAGTTACAACGCCGAATGAGGACCGGTATTTAGCAGTTACTGCCAAAAAGAAACAGACGGAGCACAGCATCAGACCTGTCTCGTCAGCTCTCTTCAGCTACCGGTACGACAGTTTCAAGGCAGACCGTGTACAGACAGCTTAGGGCACATTGGTCTATATGCTCGTAGGCCTGTCAGATGTGTTCCACTTACCGCAACTCACTGTCGCCTGCGATTAACCTGGAGTAGAGAGCATGCATTGTGGACACCACAACAGTGGTCTTGTGTGATGTTTTCCGACGAGTCAGGTTTGGTTGCAGTCTGATTCTCGCCGGACTTTCATATGGAGAGCGCCAGGTACCCGTTACCACCAAGAGAACACCATTGAACGACACCGTTACGGTGGTGCAGGATGGCTCGTTTGGGGGAGGGGATTATTCTTGGTTCCAGAACTGACCTGCATGTTCAGAGTGTAACGATGACAGGCCACATCTATCGGGATGTCATTCTGGAACAACATGTACGTTTGTTTCGGGGCGCCATGGGTGCTGAATTTCTGTTTATGGATGACAACGCCCGTCCTCACCGTGCAAACATTGTAGACGAATGCCTTCAATTGGAGGATATCACCCGTATGGATTGGCCAGCATACTCACCGGACTTGAATCCAATAGAGCATGTGTGGGATATGCTTGGCCGACGAGTGCAGCCCGTCAACCCCCTCCCACCTGTCAGCGGAACTTCGGAGGGCATTGCTTGATGAGTGGTGTAATATTCCCCCAAGATCAGATTGATAATTTGATACTCAGCATGCCTAGGCGTTGTAAGGCCTGTATTGCATCGTCCGGGAGACATACTCCATATTAACCATCATACTAACCATGTTATACTGTTTTGTAAATAGGTTCTTTTTTGAAATTTGCTCCAGGGAGTAAAAAATCGCAATTTTTATTAATTATGTCAAACATATAGCATCTTTTTTGCTCTTTACCTTTTGTCTTTTAATAAATAGACTTTACAAATAAGTCAAATTTGTTTTTGCTTCTGTCTCTTTGCTTTTCCTGAACTACATTTATCTGAATTTGGGACATAAGTGTACAATATCACAGTATGTGATCATTGAGCATAGGGTGACCTAGGTCTCTATAATGCTTTAACTACGCCTGGAAGATACCAACCCCACGGGTGCATCGGACTAACTGGAGGAACTGGCACACATATTTTATTATTTTCCCTGAACTTTCATTAGCATATCTACAAAATTGAATTGCTAATAAAATATTTTGTTCTAAGTTATTATTAAAAAAAATTCTGATTAGTTGCTGTATGTGAGTGACATCTTTGATAAATATATATATATATATATATATATATATATATATATATATATATATAAAGGATAAAGCTAAGCATTAAAACTTCTTCCTGATTCAGCTATGCATTCCTTTCTTAAAGCTTTGTTAGGTTCTGGCGTGAGGATCATTTATATTTATAACACGATTTTACTATGCAAAATTGATGTTTCTCGGATGTGAGAATCAGTGTTGATGCATGCGTTTCTTTTCAAACAACTCTTACGGTTATGGTTGTGCGAGAATGTGAACCGGCTTCAGCTTTCTGCATCATAAGCGGTGCATATTTATTATTCATTAATATTCAATTACCACAGGATTTCTAAATTTGGTATTGCTGTTTTATTAATTCAACCTGTATTATATTGGTGAGTAGATCATCTTATGGGACGTAAATAAACTTACCACTTTTAAAAATGTTGCTTTCATCTGATATTCAAATCATTATAAGTACTTGCTTAAGCCCATTAATTGTTGTGACTGTATATAATCAAACATTAAAATCCATCAAAATTTTCAACTGAATTTCTACGTGTTTCTTTCCTTAAAAAAGAAAAAAGAAAACTCTTTCTTAATGATTGTTCCATAAATTTAAACACAGCTAACCACCCAAACTTAATCAATGTCTCAACTTCTGTATTTTTTTTAAATAGAAACACATATTGAAACACGATTATTAAAGGTTCTTGGAATATTTTACTTTCCTCATTCCCATTTTTGCTTCCTGAAATTAACCTAGAATATGTTTATTTAAAGAAAAACATGATTAAAAAATTCAGCATATTACATTCATTGAACTAGACTAAATACTATTCCTTTCTTTCCCAATCAATGAATTTTTTTGTTCATAGACAAGTCTTAAAGTAATAAAAAATATTTATTATTTTTAATAGTAACTGTATATCAAATATTCCATTTAGTCTTCGCCTTCTACAGAAATTTTAATACGAAAAATAAAAGAAATGTTCTCTGAAGGATTAATTTCTAATGCTAGATAAAATAAAATAGTTTCAGAATTTTAACAGTAGGAGTCTGATGGCCGAATATTGCCACACCTCAATTTTCCACTGGAAGTTTCAGGTTCTAGTCTGGCGGTGCATGGGTGTTTTAGCAAGTATTTCGTAATCCACTTTAAACCGTAGGGTTAACCGTTACCAACCATCAGTGGAGATAGTATTACTCGGCGTCCACATGGCATATCTTTCGCTACATGCCTGTATAGTGCTAAATGAGTAACGCAGCGTTCGTCGGTGCAGCCCACATCAAGGAGAGCTAGTTTTATTGGGCGCTCACGGGGACTCTATGGTCAAATACGACACCAGTTAAGGCGTAATTAAAAAAAAGAGAATTTTTTAACGTCAATTTTGATATTGGGAAATCCAAGTCTCACCACAAAACAAAATTTTTGTCTTCGCTTTGAAGATATATCTTCAAATTGTAGATGATTTCATTTATCACATGTGTGGAGGATTAACTTATCACCAAATGAATTTATTTATCGAGGGCCTGAATGGCCGTGAGAGTGGTTAGCGCTCTGGTCAATTTCACGGGTTTCGGGTTCGAGTTCCGGTGGTGCCATGGATGTTTGTAGTGGTTCAAATCCACTTTCGACGTAGGTCCCGGTCTAATAGGATCGTAGAGCGTTTGCGGGGACATTATTGCTCCGCGTTCCGGGAGGGCTTTTTATCTTCCTTCAGGATTACACGCCCCCTGGGTAATGCAAAGTGGTAACGTCTGGTGCAGCACTTACGCCAAGCGCTTGCCTTATCCAAGACCAATATCAGCTTTTTGCCAGCTGCATTAGAAAGAAAAAAAAATTATTATAGATATATCTAATAAGGTTTTTTTTTTTTTTGTACATATTTCAAATTGAAACCCCGAAGAGGAATTCTTCCCAAAGGTTATAAGTACTAAATTGTCAGATGAAAATAAATTAAAGGAAATATTATTTTTAAATGTTAATAATAATATAACATAATTGTTGATCAAATAGTGAAGTGTAAATGTGCTAGAAAGTTATTTATAGCCATACTTCAGTTGTGTAAGGGAATTAATCCACAAGGCTAGGAAGCTAAATGATTTGGAGACATATTTTGTATCAGAACTCTTAGAAATAGTTTTGTTTCACTAAGAAGCGCTATCCAATGATCAAATCACTAATTGCACCATTTGTGATCGATCATGAGGCCCACTTTCGATATCAAAAGAATCATGAATTTAGCACCGATGTAAATCACGTACTTTGCGATATTAACTAATTAGATACAGATTTTTGACACAATCAATGTGAATGAATAATGTAATTGAAGTGAATGAATGGATATACTACACATATTAAATAAAATACTGTTTAAAAATTATTCATGTATTCAAATCAGTGAGGTATATTTGATGAATGTTTCATCTAATAATGCGCACTAGATTATATATCCAATCGGATATTCTGTCGTGTTGTTCAGTTGTAACAGCCAGTTTGTCAGTAAATGGGCGTCGGAAATTGTTTGGCGGATCATCTATCTCCGATTTTGCAGAGCTGTCCTCGCAAGTTTAAATGTAATAATCTGATTATGTTTGACGGAATTTTACGCGTTTAACGTTGTTTATCTGGTTATTTAAGGAGAAAATGACTTATTGCAGATGCTTTAATCTTTAACGTAATCTTTTATTTTAACGTTTTGATATTTATTTTTGATATTTTCCAAAATATTCAATATGAATTTTGAAGACATTTATTTTGTTTTTGAATATTCATCGCTGAATGAAGATTTCAAAATCTAAAAGAGCAATGTTTTTCTTTCTTTTGATTGAAAAATAACGGATTTTGATTTAATTAGATGGGATTTTCTCTGTTATTTTGCATAGGTGATTGCTTGAAGGTGAGGGTCTCCCGAAATGGGATTAATTGCAGCAATATAGACAAATCCCTCATAAAATTAATGGCATCTTCGCATTAAACATTTTTAAAATTTCAATAATTTCTTTTTTTTTTTTTATAGCATCTGTTATTTTAGTTTTATTATGTGTGTAGGCACATTTTAGGATTGATCAAGGTATGAGAATATTGGCATAAAGATTTTTTGACTTTTTTGTAGAAATGTGTTTTTCCAAATTGTAAAAAGATATTCGTTTATAAAGAAATTCAGCTAGAAGTAATTATGAAAAGTTAACTTTAATCTTTCTGGTATAACACCGCAGAATATCACTTATTGCTGTAAAATGTTATATTTTATAGCAAAAATCTTCTTTTAAAATCAAAATATTTTCAAATCCTGGAGGATTGCAATGTTACTCCACTTTGACATCAAGAAACCTCATAACTTGCTCGGTAATTTTCACATGAAATTAGATATCATCTCTCGATGTATCTATTTTTCCTGCTAATTACCAGTTTTCAACAACGTACATTCCAATGTAGCACACGCTAGTCTGATTATAAACTCCTCTCTCCGCTGGTTTATGTTCGAGTTCTCAAGTTTACACAGTTCGGCATATGGCACCCTTAAGCCGATCTGTTTATTCATTTTTGATTCAAACTTAAAAATTTCTTACACGACAGAAAAATTAAGGAAGCTACATCATAAATTAGTCTCAGCTTGCAACAAATGAAAGATGGTCATTTAAAATTGAGTACCTCCACAATTGCTAACTGATTACTCTACAAGTTACTCTTTTTCTAGTAAAAATATAACAAGAGAATATTTTCCACTTCTCTCAGGAAATAGAGCAAACTGTTTTCTTTCCGCCGAATATGTAATTTATCAGTGGTTGGCTTCAGCTTCTGGAGGCTGAGAGAGGGCAATGCCTCACACAAAATTAAAGCTTTTCTTCAGAAGTGTTTTTTATTATTTTTCACCAACACTTTACGGGTTCAGAGATCCATACAATGAGATTTAAAGGTAGGATCAAATTCAAATAAGGTGGTTTTTACATTGGGTGTGGCTACAAACTGCGTGGCTTTTAGCAAATATCTCCATTTATAAAGTGTTTAACACCATCAACAACAACGTCGAATCGCCACGCACTAAAAATGTGATGCACCGCAAGTATATATATTACATGAATTCTAACGCGGTTGAGAACATTAAAATGGTACTTTGATTAATGCTGGCAGAAAATTAAATTTACGAAGCTGACTCAACGCTCAGTGGCAATGCACTTTTTGCTGGTGCGCGATAGGGCTGAGGTTCAGTCCTTTGGCGGCTTTTTTTATGAACAATGTTGCAAAAAACGAGGATAGTTCGGTAGCGCTTGTGATGTTCAACGCACTCTTGTCTTGGGAGTTGATTGGACTGCCTGGAAATGTTCTGGGTTTTTCTTCCACTCCAAATCTGAGAGTAGGATTCACCCCTAAAATTCCTCCCCAGATGCACTGCCTTCCCTCTTCAGCTTTACGGAGCCACAGACTTCACCTGCAGTTTGCTATACCAACAGGCTACCTCCCCTTGTCTTTCCTTTCTTCTGGAAGTTTTTTGGGCTCTTGGACAGATCTGGATTCTGCTGCCACCGAGTGGGATGCAGGACACAACAACTACAGAATGTTTACGTATGAGAAAGCTCTCTCTGAATTTATAAAATTAAAAATTTTAATAATTATTTTTAACAATGAGTGAAACTTGTGTTAATTTTGTTTAGGATATTACTTTTCAATATGATTAAAGAATATATTTTAAATATTTATTAGAACTATTTTCAACTTTTCTTAATAAGTGCATGATACCATAAGCTTACATTTTTCATTATAATTTACATATTTTTCTTAGGCTCTGTGCTCTGATAGTGCTTTTTGTTTACTACATCCAATATGATGACAGGAGATAATTTTCCACATCTCCTTAGCAACAGTTATATAAACAACTTGGAATCCACCCACTATTAGTGCTTCTTGGAATCCATCTAAACTACTCAGATAAACTGCGTAAGGAAAATAAAACAATAATAACGAAATGCCCATATACATATCTTCTATGGTAAGAAAGGAATCCTGCTTTTCCCAGCAGACGGATATGTTTTCTTTAAAGAACCTTACACAGACTTGCCGAATGTGGAAGAATAATGAAAAAATTAGAAGAGAGGAACACAACTGCGAGTCTGACGCCCCCTTCCCTTAATCGGCAAGTCGCCGCCAGGGTGCTGATTGGTGGAGGAAATCGTGACTCGGCTTCAGGTCGGAGTGGGCCGATTGGCCCGAAGCGAGGACAGTAACTTCGTCAAATAGCTTTATCATAAGAGGCCGAGATTCAGTTGTGACCTCCAACTAACAGAATGAAAGTGATCACTGGTGATTCCTTTTTTGCTTTTTGCTCTCATAATAGCCAGTGAGTTCTAATGATCTTCGGTACTGAATGCTTATATAAGATTCCAGTTGAAAATCGGTAAATGCGCAGATTATCGCTCACGGGCTCTCGCATCTTGATGAATTTACACCTGATGATCATTCTTAAACTTTTGTTCTTTCTCTGTTCGCCTTTTGCGCATTGGTGATAGCATGTAGCTTGGTGGTCACTTTACTCTGCAGACTTTATGATGCAAAGAAAATGTCCCAGTGTGGCACAATAATAGCATGGCGGGACTTCACTTTTTGTTTGTAAGCACCTGTTGCGAAGACCAAAAGTCAGGGGAGTCAGCATCAATTACGTTCTTAAATATTTCTAAGCTTACTACGGAGGAAATGAAAGCGATCTTCGTTTTGCTTTTTCTCTCTTCTTATAATAGCTTCCTTTTGGGAGTTCCTAATGATATTCGGCACTGAATGCTTATGTAGATTCAGTTAAAACGTGATAGTATGCATTATCGCTCACGAATCTGTTGATCTTGACAATTTACCGCAAGGACCTATTCTTTTAAACTATTTTTTTTTCCATTCTTTCTCTTTTTTTCACTTCTGCGCGTTTGTGTGGAAACTTCGTGGTCAGTTTCTCAGTGCCTGCATCGTGTAAAAATGTACTCCAAGTGACTCATGGGTACTTTGGCAAGAGTGACATTGATTAACATCAGCGGAACCGTGAAATGAAGTCGTTCAAAATCTGAAAACGCGTTTTCCCGAAAGTTTCCTTGTTTTCGCGTCAAGCGTAACGCCTAATCTACCTGTAGTTTCCGAAACATTCAACGAATTTAAAGGAATGAATAAAATCTGGCTTCAAAGATTCCTCAGTTGTTGGAAAGGTAAGGGGTGTGACCCGGCTACAATGATACCAAAGCCCAACTATGACTTTTCTGGTATGAATATCTCCATTATAAAATTATTTTAACTTTTGTGCGCACAACATGAATCTTTACAAAAGGGTACCTCCATGGAAGCACATATATATTCCTAACGCAGTTGAAAAATTAAGGTCACTACTTTGAATAGTAACAGATAATTAAATTTTTTTCCTGTGAGAATGTCTCCACTTAATTAATAAAATTAAATTTTTAATGATCATGTCAGTGAAAATTGTATTATGTTTAGAATATCCATTTCCTTTTAATTTGACCAAGCGCTACATTTAAATATTCATCAGGAGCTTCTTATTTTTAAGTATGATTAAGTAAATTTGTGAATTATGCTTATTTTTATATAAGTTATATTACACCATAAATAATCTCTCAAACAGAACTTTCTTTTACTACTTACCATCTGGGACTTTAGAGGAAATAATTTCCGCTCGTTATTGACGAAGATAACGTTTTACTCTCGGCAACGGAAT